>PVIH01003871.1:13361-111857 GCA_004025045.1 Sigmodon hispidus
CTGTAGATTGCCTTTGGTAGAATTGCCATTTTTACTATGTTGATCCTACCTATCCAGGAACATGGGAGAGCTTTCCATTTTCTGATATCCTCTTCAATTTCTTTCTTCAGTGATTTAAAATTTTTGTCAAATAGGTCTGTTACTTCTTTGGTTATAGTTACTCCAAGGTATTTAATACTATTTGCAGCTATTATAAAGGACAATGTTTCCCTTATTTCTTTTTCAGCTCTTCTATCTTTAGTGTATAGAAGGACTACTGATTTCTTTGAGTTAATCTTGTATCCTGCTACATTGCTGAAGGTGTTTCTCAGCTGTAGCAGTTCCTTGGAAGAATTTTGTGGGTCACTTATGTATACAATCATATCATCTGCAAATACAGACAGTTTCACTTCTTCTTTTCCAATTTGTATCCCCTTAATCTCTTTTCGTTCCATTATTGCTTTAGCTAAAACTTCAAGAACTATATTGAATAGATAAGGGGAGAGAGGACATCCTTGTCTAGTTCCTGATTTTAGTGGAATTGCTTTGAGTTTTTCTCCATTAAGTTTGATACTGGCTGTTGGCTTCTTGTAAATCGCCTTAATTATATTTAGATATTCTCCCTGTATTCCTGATCTCTCCAGGGCTTTAATCATAAAGGAGTGTTGAATTTTGTCAATGGCTTTTTCAGCATCTAAGGATATGATCATGTGGTTTTTTTCCTTTAGTTTGTTTATATGATGGATAACATTTACAGTTTTTCATATGTTAAACCAGCCCTGCATTTCTGGGATGAAGCCTAATTCATCATGGTGGATGATATTTTTCATATGTTGTTGTATACAGTTTGCCAGAATTTTATTGAGAATTTTTGTAGCAATATTCATGAGGGAAATTGGTGTGTACTTCTCTTTCTTTGTTGCTTCTTTGAGTGGCTTGGGAATTAGGGTTATTGTGGCCCCATAAAAAGTGTTTGGTAATATTCCTTCAGTTTCTACTATATGAAACAGTTTGAGGAGTATTGTTATTACTTTTTTTTATTTTGTATTTTCAAGAAAAACAGTAAATTCAATTTAAAATGCTGATACGTTAACAATAAGTATAAAGAAAATAAAAATCATAAGCATGACTTATCAAGGGTGAAAATACAAATAATCTGCTACACATAAAATTACTTTGTGTTCAGCTTTCCCTCTGGATTTTTTTTTCCTATCCTTGTATATCCCCATTCAAGGTCCCATCCCCCTCCCGCCACATCAGGTCATTTTTTCTTTCTCCACAACTCCCCATCCCCTCCCTGGGCAGGCTACAGACAGTCCCATGGTCCCACTGATCCAATAAAGCTTTGTTCAGTCTCCACTCCTGGCATATCCAGTTTTGTCACCCCTCCCTCAAGAGTGAGTCAGGTGTTCCTATAGTTGGAGTGGGATCAGAAGGTTCAGACCAGGGTGTTTCTGATTCCAAGCTGTTCAGTGGTTGTGGTTTGCCGCTTGTGCATGCGTGGCTTTTTTCTTTTTTAGTTTGTTTAGACACCACTAATGAGTGAGTACATCCCCTGCTTATCTTTCTGGGTTTGTGATACCTCGCTCAGGAGAATATTCTCCAAATCCATCCATTTACCTGTAAATTTTAGGATATCATTTTTTCTTACTGCTGAGTAGTATTCCATTGTGTAGATGTACTACAGTTTGTTAACCCATTCTTCAGTTGAGGGCCATCTAGGTTGTTTCCAGCTTCTTGCTATTACACATAATACTGCTATGAACATAGTTAAGCTAATAACTTTGGAGTTTGACTGTGCATCTTTAGGGTATTCACCCAGAAGTCGTATTGCTGTGTCCTTGGGGACATTGATTCTCAATTTTCTGAGAAACCGCCATATTGCATTCCAAAGTGGCTGAACAAGCTTACACTCCCACCAACAATGAAGTAGTGTTCCCCTTGTTCCACATCCTCTCCAACATAGGCTGTCATCTGTGCCTTTTATCTTAGCCAATCTTTTAATGTCTGGCAGAATTCTTCACTGAAACCATCTGGACTTGGGCTTTTTTTTTTTTACTTGGGAGGCTTTGAATGACAGCTTCAATTTCTTTTAGGGTTATAGGTCTGCTTAAGTATTTAATCTTATCTTGATTTAATTTTGGTAAATGATACCTGTCCAAAAAGCTGTCCATTTCTTCCAAGTTTTCCATTTTTGTGGAGTATAAATTTTCGAAGTATGACCTGATAATTCTCTGGAATTCCTGGGTTTATGTGCTTATGTCTCCCTTTTCATTTCTGATTTTGTTGATTTGGACATTCTCTTTCTGCTTTTTGATTAGTTTGTTCAAGGGTTTATCTATCTTGTTGACTTTCTCAAAGAACCAACTCTTTGATTCATTTATTCTTTGTATTGTTCTTTTTGTTTTAATTGTATTGATTTCATTTGTATGTTTGATTATTTCCTGATGTCTATTCCTTCTAGGGGAGTTTGCTTCTCATTGTTCTAAGGCTTTCAGCTATGTTGTTAGTTTTCTAGAGTGGAATATCTCTAGGATTTTCATAAAGGCATCTAGTGCTATGAATTTTCTCTTAAGACTGCTTTCATTGTGTCCCATAAGTTTGCCTATGTTGTGGATTCATTTTCATTAAATTCTAGGTAGACTTTGATTTCTTTCCTAATTTCTTCCTTGACCCAGAGGTGGTTCAGTTGAGTGATGTTTAGTTTCCATGAGTTGGTAGTCTTTCTCTGATATTTGATGTTGAACTCTAACTTTAGGCCCTTGTGATCTGATATGGTACAAGGGATTATTTCCATTGTGTTGTATCTATTGATATTTGCTTTATGACCAATTATGTGGTCAGTTTTCCAGAAAGATCCATATAGTGCTGAGAAATATGCATATTCCTTTGCCTTTGTGTGGAAGCTTCTGTAAATATCTATTAAATCCATAACCTCTATTAGACTCTTTATTTCTCTGTTGAGTATCTGTCTGGTTGCTTTCCAATGGTGAAAGTGGGATATTGAAGTCTCCCACTGTTGAGGTTTGAGAATTGATGTGAAATTTGAGCTTTAGTAGTGTTTCTTTTACATAGATGGGTGTCCTTATATTAGGGGCATAAATATTCAGGATTAAAATCTCATCTTGGTCATTTATTCCTGATATGAATGAATAATGTCCATCCTGGTCTTTTTTAATTAATTTTAGTTTGAAGTACACTTTGTTAGATATTAAGATGGCAATAAGAGCTTGTTTGTTAGGGCCATTGGGTCGTAAAATCATTTCCCAATCCTTTATTCTAAGCCTGTGTCTGTCTTTGTGGTTGAGGTGTGTTTCTTCTATACAACAGAAGGATGGCTTCTGTTTTTGTGTCCATCTTTTTAGTTTGTGTCTTTTTATAGGTAAGTTGAGTCCATTGATATTAAGGGATATTAGTGACCACTGACTGATATTTCCTCTTATTTTTGGTGGTAGCTTGTATGTATTTGTTTCCTTGGGCTTTTCTTCTGTGGGATTATTGAATGATTGTGGTTTCATGGGTATACCTAGGGTCCTTAGGTTGGAGTTTTCCCACTAATGTTTTTTTTTAAGGGCCAAATTTGTGGATAGGTATTATTTAAGTCTGACAATGTCATGAAATATCTTGTTTACTCCATTGAAAGTTTTGCTAGGTATGATAGTCTAGGTTTTCAGCCATGTTTTTTAGTGTCTGTATATCTTCTGACCAAGACCTTTCTTTCATTGTTTCCATTGAATAGTCAGGTGTTATTCTGATGGGTCTGCCTTTATAATTAAGTTGGCACTTTTCTTTTGTAGCTCTTAAAATTTTTTCTTTGGTCTGTATGTTTTGTGGCTTGATTATTTTGTGCCAAGGGGACTTTTTTGGGGGGAGGGGGTCATATCTATTTGGTGTTCTGTAAGCTTCTTGTATCTTTATAGGCATTTCCTTCCTTAAGTTAGGAAAGTTTTGTTCTATGATTTTATTGAATACATTATCTGTGCTTTTGAGCTGGTATTTTTCTCCTTCTTCTATTCCTATTAATCTCAGGTTAGGTCTTTTCATGGTGTCCCAGATTTCCTAAATATTTTGTGTTATGACTTTTTTGGTTTTAGTATTTCTTTGACTGATATATCTATTTCTGCTATTGAGTCTTCCACTCTAGAGATTCTCTCTTCAATTTCTCAGATTCTGTTTGTTATGCTTGTATCTGTAGTTCTAGCTCTTTTCTTCAGATTTTCTATTTGCATCTTTGCCTCATTTTGTGCCTTTTTTATTGCTTCTATTTCAGTTTTTAGTTCCTGGAATGTTTCTTTCATTTTTTGGTTTTCATTTTCTTGGTTTTCTTTCAAGGATTTATTTATTTCTTCCAATTTTTTGTTTGTATTTTCTTTTATTTCTTTAATAGAATTTTTTTATATCCACTTTTAAGGCATCTATAATCTTCATAAAAGTGTTTTTGCTGTCATTTCTTTCTGTTTCCTCTTCATTGCTCTGTTTAGGTCTTGATGTTGTAGAACCACCAATTTCTTCTGGTGTTGCCTTGTTTTTTTTATTTTATATATTTGCTACTTTGCACTGGCATCTGCCCATGGCTTTAGTAGTTCACGTAGTCAGTTCCTAGTCAGTTGTTGCTAGAGGGCTTATGTGTCTCCTGTCTGCTCTGAGCCAAGTGTCTGCATGTTCTCTGACTCTGTTCTGGATAGGGGTCTGTGTTTCAAAGGCCTTAGTCTGTCTCTGATGCAGCAGTTTTCCCTGGAGGTGGTGCCCAGCCATGGGAGGACCCCTTCTGTTTTGAGACCCTGAGCAATGCCCCTCCCAGCTAAAGCCTAGGGACTGTCTGCTGGCAAGAATCTGAGATCAGAAGCTTGGCTGTGCACCCGCCCTGGAGAGAGATTTTTCCAATGGGCAACCCTGGTTCTGGAATCTGCTTACCTCTGACTCTGCTCTGGACACGGGTCTGATCAAGTGTTTATAACTTATGTGAAAAATAATACTGTGCTGAAGTGTTTCCCTAAAGACAGTTAGCTAAGTTATTACACAGTCAGAAGGAAAACATAAGCTTTTCTCATTAATCACACTAATTATCTTACTGGGAAAGATAAAGACTGGATGTTAACATTTTGATTTGGATGCTACAGAAACACAATAGAAAATAGTTTTGTTTACATAATCACTAGCATGGTGGAACTGTGGGAGAGAATGAACAGAACAAAAGTGACCACGGATTCTCAAAAATTGTTGTGAAGAGGCAATTAAATTAATACATTTTTGTTTCTCTGCTTGTACTTTTTTTTTTATCAAAGGGGCTCAGGAATATTTTTGGGTTGCAGTTTTAAGACAATGCAAGAGAAAAGAAAACAATTTGTGCCCAAATTTAAGGTGACCTCTTTACCACAGACAAATCTATGCCCTCAACCACTGAAACAGCACCTGCCTTGCAGGGGATCTAATTTCACTTTCAGCAGTATTTCTTTAAAAATGAAAAGAAGAACTTAGTCAACTAGAAGTGGACTTTATAAGCCAGTCAGCAGCATGACCAACCCAAAGCCAGCCTACCAGTACTCCTTTAGGATAGAAAGCAGAAAATGAGGCAGAAGGCAAGTCTGCATGTCTTCAAGAAAAACATGTATTCTGGGGCCAGCATAGTCCCTTCCCCCACAAGTGTTCTGTCTCCCTGTAAAGTGCTTTAATTGATATCACAACCACAGATATCTCAGCAGTCTTCAAAGTAATGTATAAAATATAAATGGAGAGAGAAGGTCTAAGAGTCAAAAAGAATATATATATATATATATATATATATATATATATATATAAAACATCTTCAAAATTAATTCTTACCTCATTTGGCTGTGATAAACTAGAGGCCACAGATGAAAGATAAAGAGATCAGCAGGGTGACAGTGTGTGTTTTGTGCAGGAAATGCTTACATCACCAGCCAGCTATACCTCAGCTGTGGGTGCCACTCCCTTCTTAGACCTCCCATCTCTGACAGTTTATGCAAACCTGCACATGTTTCCTGAACTCCTCCAGATGTTTTTACTCTCTGAAGATCCTTAGAAACCTCCACAGAGAGACATAGTAGAGAAAAAGACCTTGTTTCATAGCCCACTGTGGGCAGTCAGGACAAACAAATTTGTGTTAGTGTTGTCTCTAGTTGTAACTTAAGAACACCCAAGCATGGATAAAGGTGACAATGAAAGATGGCTGTCTGCACATGTAACATTTCCATCCCTTACTATATGTGGGATATAAGAATTATACTTTCTAGATTTTCTAGTAAAAAGTAAACATCACTGTCTTTTGCATTAACCAAAATAAAAATTAGGCTTTCTAAAATGAATCACTCAAGTCACCAGGGCCAGCTTGAAGACCACCAGGCTTTTCTTCGATGTTTTCCTAGTAACTTTCTGAGATGAAAAGTAGAGAATTTAGGGCACGATGTCTGGAAATGCTCCTATTGGAATGCCTCGTTCAAATGGTATTTTGTAGTCAGTTTGATTAAAACAACAATAAAAACTTAAAATAATCTAAGTGTGTGGAAGCTGAGGGAGTGAGAGAGAAATACTCATTTTTGAAAAGGATATAGTAGGTTGTGAGGGCTATGTTACATCCACCCAAAGCAGCTAAAACAGTGTACAGGGGAACGTGTTCCACAAGCACGGGATGGCTGTGCCCTGCTTTGCTTCTCACATTCCCACTGGCTCTGTGACCTTAGGCAAGTCCCTCTCCTTCACTATCTTCAGCATCCCCAGGTCTACAAAGGTCGGTAATAGTATCGTGTCCTGGGATTGGTTCAAGAATGTCATTAGGTAATGCCTGGGAACGTGCTCTGTGAACCTTCAACAGCTCTGTAAATACAAGTGGTAAAAGATTGGAAAGTTGCCTCTGGGTGGATCCTTCTTAAATATGCCCAGATATTAACATTTCAGGGGTAGGAAGGGAGTGCTAATATTTCTCACTGGCACTTTACTACTGCAGACAAAGTAATCTGAGATGAAATAATATATTTTTTCTTGAGACTCAATAAAGTGAGTTTTATTTCAATTAGAACCTTTGTGGCACCTCCACGTGTCTATTTTTTCTGAAATGACCTTTGTGGGAAGCACATAATGTGGCTCACGAGTGGAAAATTTTGCTAGTTGACAATCCTGTTTTATTTTGCTTTTATCTTTCCCTGTGCCCTTGGTTTGGTTTTTTTAGTTCCAATCATCTCAGGACTATATATGTGAATGTAAGAATGCATTGTGTATGTATGTATGTGTGTATATAGATATACATATACAGACATTATTCAGTGTTTGCAAAGAATTAGCTACAACTTAAAAAGTAGTCACATAGTTCCATATGACTATGAAGATACAATTTAATATTTTCTTTTCATCTTCCCAACAACAATTAATGCAAATAACAGTGCCATCCAAATTTCTCTAAGCAATGAGGGCAAAAGATAGTATGGGAAAGAACTTTGCAAAATTGTACATAAATGCAAAGTTACATTATTACCAGGCATAAAACTATCAGCAGCATGCAGAGGGAGAAAAACATTTAACAGAAAGGCTAAAGATTTATATTTATGATTCTCCTGCATCATGTGAGTTTGGGTGTGAATGTGAGTTGCATGTACATGTGAGTGGGCATGTGTGTGTATGTTAATTTTCCCTACATAAGCAACTGGATAGACAGATACGTGGTATTGATTAATAGGAAAATGAGATGAATATAAGTTGAAGCAACTTACATAACAAATTGGCACCATTATCCCACAGTCAGTCAGCTGTATGAAACAGCTGATACAGTTTTCCCACTGCTCCAGAAACCCAAATGCATTCTCACAAAGGCAAGGAGCCCTCAGAACCTAATAAAGAGTAGCTATAACACAGGAACGTTCAAGAATAAAATTTCTAACTTAAGAGATTCTATAAAAATGTTTGCAGTACTGAAACAAAGTGAAATAAGTTAATATCATAACAGAAGTAATAATGTAAATAAAAGGTTTTTTTCTTAAGCCTGTAAATACTATTCATGCCTCCAATAATTTTTGTCTAAGAAAAATCTAGTTTTTTATTTACCCTTACACAGAATGCATAATAAAATTATATATTTCAGCACTCGCATGGTTAAAAGAATTATTTAGAGAGGGCTTTATAAACTCCAAATTCTGAGATGCTTTCTCTGTGGATTAGCATACCAGGCAAAATACAAAAGGTACTTAACGCTCACATATATGAAAATCAGAAGCTTACCTTCTAATATCCTCTCTCAAATCAGGTATGGATTTACTGCTGTTGTCCTTCCTAACTGAAACTCACAACTAAATCCACTAGCCTAAAACACTGTTGAGTTATACTGGTACAGTGTTTAGAATTTATTGTCAGACATAGCAAAATGAAACAAACTCCCGGGGTATGCAAACGCAGGAAACCACTTAGAAACAACTAAAAGGGTGCATATAAATCAAACAGCCTCACTTATAAATATGGAAAGATGACATCAAAAAAATCAGAAATGATTGAATCTTTAACTGACCTAAATGAATAAGAATTAAATTTTTTTTTTCCTTACAGCAGGAAGGATAACTACTGATATTTATCTATCATCAAATAAATGGCAGATTTGTGGTAAGGACTTTACACATTAGGTCATTTACTTTCACACACACACACACACACACAAACCAAGAATCAATTTTTCCTTTATGTTTAAGCAAGCTACTAGGACTTTCAACTGACATGCCTGAGAGCATCCCATTAATAGACAGCAGAGGTAAGACACAACTCTGAGTCTCTTTCCCCCCTGACTTCCACATTTACTTCGTGAATGATCTCATTACACTTTGTCATTCAAAAACATGGAAGGCTTTAAACCCAATGAATAGAATCCCAAGTATAGGCTCATTCATTCATTTAACATAGAATTATTAAATACCTACAGTGTCAAGTCTAGTGGAAAGCCCAATAGTGAAAGAAACAAATACGAGTCTGGCTCTTGTGAGGTTTATCATTTAGTCATTAAGCCTAGGCTTTCTAAAACCACCCCAGGATTGAGAATAAACTTCACAAAAACCAATATGCTACATAGTGAGAACCTATACACCTGCTACCTGATGGCACAGACTTAGGAGTAGACATGCTTAAACTTATTTATGTAAAAATAATTATAAATAATAGAAAACTATCCTGTCTACCTCAAGTTGGTATGTGAAGGAGGATAATGGAGCAAGGGACACTTTAGAGATAGTTGTATTTATGCATACATGGAATATAGGTAAAAAACATTACTCTGCTTTTTCAGGCAAAGACACTTTGTTTTAAGTTTATAAAAATAATGATGTGGCATTATGAAAACATTTTCAACCAGATCCAGAAGTTTTGAGGTCCCAGCTTGTGTCAGCATTGTGTTGACTAATTAGAATAGTGACCGAAGGAAAGAACAATTTACCATCTCTATTGGTTGATATCTAGAATCAAGGTAACTTCATGCTTATTAAAGCATAACTTTGGGATCTTTACCTTGTGGATTTAATCTTGCTAACAAGTAAAATTGCTTCATACATGCTGAAAAATGAAAGTGTGCCGTCTGAAAAGGAAGAGGTGATTAAAAATAGCCTTACACATGTGCTGAGCAATAAAGACAAAGATGCTGAGAAAGGACCATATCCTAGACAGCTCACTGTTCCAGAGAAACAGGAACCAGGCACATGCTGTTTACTGTGGTTAAGTGGCGATACAGGGAGATGTAGGCATGAGGGGTGCACAGTCTCACAGAACTCCAGACCATCCTGGAGTTGAGAAGCTTCTAATCTGCTGAGTGTCTGGTCAAGATACAATAGCCAAATAAAGCTGAGCACGCGATGGTGAGCTTGTTTCAAGTGAGGAAGGCACAGTGCTAGCAGGTAGAAGCAGGGGAGTGTGGAAATGAGAAATGTGTATTGTGGAGACTGGATAAAGTTCAGAGAAAAAGCTGAGGAAGGATATTTGCAACAGAATGCAAGTCTGATGGTTCTGGAGGTGTTGACAAAGAGTGACCTAGGTGTTTACACTCCATGGAATTTATAAATAGACTTGCCTGTTGTTGCACAGACAGTCTCCTGTACTTCAGGATGGTCTCTACCATACTATGAAGCTCAGAATGACCTTTAACTTCTGATTGTCCAGTCGCTACCTCCCCTGTACTGAGAGTATAAGTGTATACCATCCTGCCTGTTTATGAAATGTTGGAGGTCAGCTTCAAACATGCTAGGTAAGCACCCTCCCTATATCATTATATCCTCAGACAGAGTCCTGTGTGTGTGTGTCTTTGTGTTATTGCTTATATATAAGAATGTAGGCAAACCTATGCCACAGTGTATGTATATATGTAGGTCAGGGGACAATATTAGGTGTCCAACATGGTCTTTGATTGTATTTGACAAAGAAATTTCTTTGTATTTATTATTTATTATTATTGCATATCCTGACCTCGGTGGCTCTGGGGATTCTACTGTCTCTAGTTCTCATCTCAAGATAAGAATAGTAGAATTATATTTGCACAGTGGAAATGTGGGTTCTAGGTATTTGAACTCAGGTATGTATGCTTACGGGACAAGCAATTTACTAACGGCAGTGTTCCTAGCTCTTATTTTGAATTTGGTTCAGGGAAGACTGAGAAAAACAAAGACACAATGATATCCAATCCTATGAAACATCCTGGTAAAAGCTGGAGAGAGACAGCCAGCTGGTTAAAAGTATATTCTGCTTATTCTGCTTCCAGAGTACATTTTTGGTTTCTAGAATTCATAGAGGAGACCTACAACCTCCAGTATGTCTAGCTAAAAAACAAACAAACAAACAAACAAACAAACAAACAAACAAACAAGCTTATACTTCTGGCTTTCATGGGTTTCTGCATATGTGGACACACACTCACACAGCATATACCCCCCCCCAACATATACACATACACATAAATATGTAATTTTAAAATAAAGAAACATCCTAGTGTCTTTCGAGCAGCAAGAGTTGGTAAAGTCAGGAAATTGATTGGGAATCTGTTAAAATCTCTTAGAGGTTTCATATAGATACTATGAGTCAGGACTAAAAATAAATGTGTATCATAAATATGTGCCAGAGTTAAGCTCAGTCACAATCTGAAAATCTGATTGGAAATTGAAAAACTGGGCAAGCAACAGAATGAGAAAGGGGTAGGGATAAATAAAGCTCCCTCCTTCAGCCCAGCCTCACCAGACTGTCAATTTGATTGTAATATTCTCCAGTCTCCCTGTTCCTGCCCCTCAACCTATCTTACAACCCCCAAGGGCTCCCAATTATTCATTTTGTTTGGACTCCAGAGAGAAAGTGTGATTGCTGCCCTTGGAGCAAGTGAAAAGCAAGAGCTGTCTGCAGGAAGCTGAAGGCCAACTGGGTACAGTGTTCACTTAGTGGGGGGTAGGATTCTTATCTGGGAATTCATTTGTGCATTTCAGGCCTGTCCTTGTCATCACACACTGAGTGTCTCTGCTCCACGCAGCCCTTCTCTGGATCGTGGATCATTTTGTCTCCCACAGGAAGACAGATTCGTTCATTCAGTGCTATCATAATAATGAACAGCTGGTCACTGCTTCTCAGTGTCTCACTTCTCATGCAATTTTGCTTTATCAGCCATAAGTCCCATGGCTAAATACTGTGAAAACGAGAGAAAATGTGTTATGAAAGCAGCTACTTGGATGAACAAAACATATAGACCCTCTGGATACAAGGGGGAAATCCAGACACTTCAGTTTATTATCCTTCACTGAGATAAACCTTTTTAAAAAGCTGCAATGAGATAAAGCTTCAGATTGAAATAATCTATTTTATATTTTCATTCATTGCACATTTTTATCTGATCTAGTTCATGATTATAAAAAAGTCAGCAAGTATATATTATTTAGGAAGATTAACTATGCAATGAAAGCATGTACAGTAAGAAAGCTGCTCCAGTTTACTGAGCAAATAGTGATTGTCCTTACTGATAAGAAGTCCTTCTTGCTTCGGATGTTAGTTGCTAACTTGCAGACCTGGTCTAAGTGCTCTATTAGCTGACCTGACCACCAGATCAAACTAGAGTAGAGTCTGGAGAAATTTTTGTCCCAAGTTAATGGTTTCCCCACTACTATCTTCTCTGTTATCTCTCTGCTGTTTATTGTTATTAAAACAGAATAAAATATGGTAGTAGTAGAAAATGCCAACAGCAACATGGATGTACAGCATAATAATGAAAAACAATAACATCTGCAGCAACAGTAATGATAAAATAACTATAGCAAACTGAGCTTATTCTACCCATTGCCTATGTCAGTCACACTATTTCTAAGGCCTCTTGTGTGTGCTTATGAAAGTCACCTACCCTTTCTGTTTCTTGAGGTCCCTTTGTATCCTTTATAAGCACCCTTTGTGTATACAAGTAAAAGAGATTATTAATACCATTAGCACTAATTTACATAAATTATTGAAATAATTTATATGCTAAAAATTGTTCTACATGGAGAAAATATTCAATAATTATTATTAGTAATAATTATTTTAAATCTATCTTCACATAGCATAATATTGAAGTTAGTAGTACTATTGCCAGAATTATAAATAATTTGTAGCTTATAGTAGTTCTCAGATGAATAAGCTCTATGTTTATTAAGATATTAGGAGACTCACACAAAATTTAGTGCAATTGCATCCAATACAACAGTCCATAGCCTTTATGCATGCTGCTTCTGCTCTAACAAACTATCACATATGTGTACCTTAAGCAACACAAAATATATAAATGTATAATTCTGTAGACCAGTGTCTTTCAACCTATGGGTAGCAATCCTTTGGGGTTGAATGAACCTTTCACTAGGCTCCCATATCAGCCATCCTACATATTAAATACCCATATTATGATTTAAAACAGCAGGAAATTTTACAATTATGAAGTAGTAACAAAAATAATTTTGACTATAGGTCACCATAACAAAAGGAACTGTATTACAGGGTTAAAAAATTAGGAAGATTGAGAACCACTACTATAGACCAAAGAAGGCCTTTATAGGTTTCTGGAGTACAGCAAAAACTTGACAGAACTCCATTACACTGTAAATCCTGGGATGAATTTATTTCTTTGCTCACTCATTCATTTTGCTGGTGGTAAAGTTCAATTTCTCATGGTTGTCAGTCCAAGGTCTCCATTCCCTTGTTGATTAACATGAGTGAGGCTTCTAATCTAGAGGCCACTCTGTTCCTTGCCCAGCCTTCTTTGCTTTATCAATGTGAGTAGCCCAAGCTCCCCTCTTACATCAGGCTCTCCTGTAAGTGCTATCTACACCTTCTGACTAAAAATTCTTCCTTTCCTTTCCATGCTACAATTCTTGGAGCAACAGATGGTCCAACACAAGGTTCCTCCATGATAGTAGCTCATAGATTGTAACATTTCAATGTTCCCAAGCCCCAATCAAAGGTATAAGCATTATTTTTGTGGCCCATCACTCTGCCTACTGCTGAGTGGCAACTCTAATTTGTACTGGAAACAAAGTAATAAAGTTGCTAGTGGCATAAAAAAGGAAAAGACAAATGAGTATTACAAGCAAAAGAGGAAAATCAATCAAGCTTTCTCAAAGGCTAATGTAATTGTATACAAAGCACAAGGTCAATAGTGAAAGAGAGTGGAGACACACTAGATCAATTGCTTTGCTTTTAGCTGCTTTATTAAGGTGAACTTTTATTTGAAGAACTGGGCATACTTAGTATGTAAAACTTGATGAATTTGAATAATTGAAACACCCAGGATCCCAGTGTCACCACCAAGGTAAAGTCAAATTAACACAGCTCCAAATGTGTGTTTTTTTCTTTTGGTTCTATTTTATATTGTTCCTTATTGGACTCTATGCTGGGTGGTATTTGTAACAAATACCTCAAAAAGGAACTCTGGAAGAAAGAAATATACATATGTTGGAAGGTTTCTGGAGTTTCAGCTCCAGGATCTAATTTTGGGCCTGAGTTAAAGCAGAACAAGGTAAATGTCATAGTTATAGAGGCATGTGTCCCATGTTGGGAAAGAATTCTCTTCTAAGGCCTTACCACACGAATCTTCACAAATAGTGTTCCTTTCTGAGGGCTAAGCATTCAATACATGAGCCTGTGGGGAAATTTTTATAACTAAACTGTAACAATTTAAATTTTATGAGTTTCTGGGGAGGAAATGAGGGGATGGGGAGAGAAGGAAGTGAGAGGGGCGGGGAGGGGGAAGGGAATTTGAATAAGGGGATACATGGATAAAAAATGAGACTTTATTCTATAAAAATAATAAATGAAAATATTTTAAAAAATTATGAGTTTCTTTTAAGTTTTTGTTTGTTTGTTTTAGTGAGTATTCATGTTTGTGTGTTTCCAAGCCAAACTTGATTTAGGGGTTTAAACATTTGTTAAATTATCAAATCTCATCCTAAAACGTAATGTCCAATGCAACATTTTAAGAAAAAAGCTTTTAGGAAATGATGAAGAATTGAAAAAAATGTCCACTTATGAATAAGATTAATAACCTCACAAAAGGTATAGAGGGAGCTGCTGAGGCCCATTCTGTCTGTCTGTCTGTCTTCTGCAATGAGAGGGCACATTGCTCATTTCCTTTGGAATATATATCGTCACACCATTTAAGAACCAGACACTACCTGTCACTCTGCATAGTTTGACAATTAAGGAATAATCTTCTCTATTGATTAATGTACACGCAGTAAAACTCATGAGAATATACCCTCTTAAATTTTGAGGTGCATAATGACATAATATTGATTACATTTACTATGCCATAAGCAGATACATGATAAGTAATATTTTCAGGAGAAAGTAAACTATATTTTTATGTAGGAAAGAAGAAAAAGTGAGAAAAACTAAACAAAAAGAATAAATATTAATTCTACTTGGTTAAGAAAGCTTAATTTATTAATTGTTATTCTTAGTGCCTGAGCTACTGGTGTTATATTTAGAAAGTGGTCACCTGTACCATTTTGTTCAAGAGTATTTTCACCTACTTATTTATCAAGTTCAGTGTAGCTGGGTTTATGTTGAGATATTTGATCCACTTGGATTTGAGTTTTGTGCAGGGTGATAAATATGGATGTATTTGCATTTTTCTACAGACTACTATTCAGTTATGCCAGCACCATTTGTAGAAGATACTATAATTTTTCCATTGTATATTTTTGACCTCTTTGTTAAACATCAGGCGTACATAAGTGTGTGGTTTGAAGTCGGGGTCTTTGAATCAATCCCATTGATCCACAAGTCCGTTTTTATGCCAGTATCAGGCTGTTTTTATTACTGTAACTCTATAGTATAGCTTGAAGTCAGGGATAGAGATGCCTCCTGAAGTTCTTTTATTATACAGGATGTTTTGGCAATCCTGTGTTTCCTGTTATTCCACATGAAGTTGAGTATTGTTCTTTCAAGGTCAAGAAAAAATGTGTTGGAATGATGGGGATTACATTGAATCTGTAGAATGCTTTTGGCAAAATTGCCATTTTTACTATGTTGATCCTACCTATCCAGGAGCATGGGAGAGCTTTTCATTTTCTGATAGCCTCTTCAATTTCTTTCTTCAGTGATTTAAAATTTTTGTAAAGCCAAGGACACTGTCAATAGGACAAAATGACAGCCTACAGAATGGGAAAAGATTTTTACAAACCCTACAAGTAATAGAGGACTGATCTCTAAAATATATAGAGAACTCAAGAAATGAGAGCCCAAAACCTTGAATAATCCAATCAAAGAATGGGGGTCAGAATTAAAAAGGAAATTCTCAGCAGAAAAATTACAAATGGCTGAAAGGCACTTGAAAAAGTGCTCAACATCTTTAGCCATCAGAGAAATGCAAATCAAAACAACTTTGGGATACCACCTTACACCTGTCAGCTTGGCTAACATAAAGACACAGATGAGAGAGAGACTATGCTGGAGAGGTTGCAGATCAAAGGGAACACTGCTCCATTGTTGGAGTGCGTGTAAGCTTGTTCAGCCTCTCTGGAATGCAGTATGGTGGTTTCTCAGAAAACTGGGAATATATCTTCCCAATGATCTAAAGTATTTTTCAAACATATCTGTTACTTCTTTGGTCATAGTTACTCCAAGGTATTTCATGCTATTTGCAGCTGTTATAAAGGGTAATGTTTGCCTTATTTCTTTCTCACTCCTTTTTGTCTTTATTGTATAGGAGGACAACTGATTTCTTTGAGGTAATCATGTATTCTGTCATATTGCTGAAGGAGTTTATCAGCTGTAGAAGTTCCCAGGTAGAATTTTGTGGGTCACTTATGTATGAAATCATATCATCTGCAAATAGAGATAGTTCCACTTCTTTTCCAATTTGTATCCCCTTAATTTCCTTTTATTCTCTTATTGCTTTAGTTAAAACTTGGAGAACTATATTGAATAGATAAGGGGAGAAAAGACATCCTTGTCTAGTTTCTGATTTTAAAAGTACTGCTTTATTTTTTCTCCATTAAGTTTGATGTTGGCTGTCAGTTTCTTCTAAATTGCCTTTATTATGTTTCCATATTTTCCCTGTATTCCTGATTACTCCAGGACTTTTATAATAGAGAATTGTTGGATTCTGTCAAAGGCTTTTTCAGCATCTAAGGAAATGATCATGTGGTTTTATTCCTTCAGTTTGTTTATATGATGGATGACATTTACAGTTTTTTGTATGTTAAATCATCCCTGCATTTTTGAGATGAAGCCTACCTGATCATGGTGGATGATATTTTTTGTATATTGTTGTATATGGTCTGTCAAAATTTTGTTGAGAATTTTAGCCTCAATATTCATGAGGGAAATTGGTCTGTATTTCTCGTTGTTTGTTGCACCTTGAGTGGCTTGGGTATTAGGGTAACTGTGGCCTAATAAAAAGAATTTAGTAATAATCCTTCAGTTTCTACTGTGTGAAGCAGTTTGAGGAGTAATACTAGTAATACTTCTTTGAATGTCTGATAGAATTCTGCAATGAAACCATCTGGGACTGGGCTTTCTTCATTTGGGAGGTTTTAATGACAGCTTCAATTTTCTTTAGGGTTATAGGTCTGTTTAGGTAATTATTCTGGTTTTCATTTAATTTTGGTAAATTGTACCTGTCCAATAAGCTATCCATTTCTTATAGGTTTTTCATTATTATGGAATATATATTTTTAAAGTATGACCTCATAATTCTCTGGATTTCCTGGGGGTCTGTAGTTATGTCCCCCTTTTCATTTCTGATTTTGTTGTTTAAGATTCTCTCTCTCTCTCTCTCTCTCTCTCTCTCTCTCTCTCTCTCTCTCTCTCTCTCTCTCTCTTTCTGTTTTTTGGTTAGTTTGGATAAGGGTTTATCTATCTTGTTGACTTTCTCAAAGAACCAACTCTTTGATTCATTGTTTCTTTATTGTTCTTTTTGTTTCAATTGTATTGATTTCAGCTCTAAGTTTATTTCCTGCTGTCTACTCCTTCTTGGTGAGATTGCTTTCAATTGTTCCAAGGTTTTCAGCTATGCTGTTAGTTTTGGGATTTCTCTAGGTTTTTCATATAGGCATCTAGTGCTATGAATTTTCCCCTTAAGACTGCTTTCATTGTGTCCCACAATATTCGGTACATTGTGGATTCATTTTCAATATATTCTAGGAAGTCTTTGATTTCTTTTTTAATTGCTTCCGGATGGGTGTTCCAGGTTTCAGAATCTCCTCACCTCTCTATTATTATATTTTTTAAATCATTAAGAAGATGAAATCTTTGATGAGCACATTAACATAAGACAACAACAAAACATACAAGTGTGACAACATATTGGTGATCAAAAACCATGTATAAATAAACTCTATACAGACACATACACACAGGTACACATTTATACACACATACACAATGTAAGCACACATACACACATCTACACATATTTTCACACACACACACAACATAGAGAAAAATCATTTCTTCTTCTGTCAAATTTATGCCAAGATAAAAATTTACCAAGGAAAACATGTCGATATAACTTCTGAGGGTTTGTCTTAAAGTAAGAAGAAGAAAAATGGACAAGAAAAGTTTAGAATGCTAGAGAAAGAGCACAAAGACAGTGGTAGAGATAAGGGTGTAAACTGTAGACTATACTAAAAACTAATAAAGAAGGGGCACACCAAATAAAATCACTCTATACATTTAGACTGGGTGGTTCATATTACAGCATCACTTACTATGTATTTGAACCAAAAATTTAGATATATTTTGGCTTTTAAAACAAAAACATTGTGAAAAAAAATTGAAGATATTTTCAAATACAAATTAAGTTATGGGGACTTTTCTTGGAATGGAATTTGAAAAGTATTTGAGAAATGGCCTAAAAGGCTTTATGGTATTGTAAGAAGAGGATTTAAAACTTTTGGAGGCATTGAATTTATTAGGCCATGATACTTAGGAAAGAGTAAGCTAGTGTACAGAACACAAAAATGTAATGCATACATATAAATCTAATATCATGGATATTATAAAATTTACAGAAATTTTATCATGTGTAAATATAAATTTAGTTATTGCTTTTCACTTAATGAATCACAACTATTTTCACTTGATAAGTAATATTTATGTAATTAGTAAGAGTTTAAAATATTAGTAATAATAAGAATAGTGGGGTTAAAGATATGATCACACACTTAAAAGTTCCTTATTGGAAATGAGGCATGACTTCTTTATATCTGGTATAAATTTATAATGTTGAATTGACGCTAATATTTAACTATAGGAAGAAAATGCAAATTTTACTCAGAGTTCACACTATGAGTAGTGAATAATTAACTGAAAAATAATTGCTGTCATAAAACACCATTGCTTTCTCAGGCAACATGACATAATATGAATTATATTTGTTGATCAGGAACAGGAAGTTCGTTGTTTTCTGTTGGCATCTGAGAGGATTTCAATAGCCAACACCAAATGAATACACTAAGTTGTAAAGTTAACCAAATCATAAAGATATAAGACACATAAATAAAGAAACATATATTTCCCCTCCTTACATGACCTAGAAAGACTGAGGCTCCCCATTTCAGAGATTAAACAGAAAGGCATTTTCTATGTATGTAAAGAAAAGGTAGGTCCATCATCACCACATTTTTCTCTGAATCACTTGATTTTCCCATTAGGTACATTCTAAAAACCCAAACTGTAGTGGTAACTTTGAAATGCACATGTATGTATTACCAGGAAATCAATCAACATTTGAGTCTGACAAGCTGCAGCTTCTCATGCCCTGTAAAACAAAAGGTCCTGAATAAAACGTAGATACCTAAAGCCTTGGAGCAGGAGCCTTATTAGCTGCATAAATAGTAGGTAACTCAAAGAAGCAGCTGTTTAAAAAGCCTATCCTCTTCCATCACCTTAGTATTTCATTTTCTCTCAATTTTATACATAGTGGTGTGGTCCTCTATTGCATCTGCCTTCTGTGAAGATGCTTAGGAAGATTCAATGGTTCAGAAAGCAGGTATGCCTTCAAACCCAACAGTATCATCTCTTGAATATGTAAGATATTTTTAGAGACATTTATTTATTAGTAAGCTTTAAATGATAATTTGGAAAATTTGCAAAGAACACCCAATGGGAAGTTCTTGCCACATAGTCTCATGAGTACTTCCTATTAAAGTTTTGCAGGAATACTGGCCTTGAATTTAATATCATCAAAAATATATGTTACCAAAAATTCAAAGGTCTAAAGTGATTAGTCAATAGTCCACAGAGATTCAAAAATGCCTTTTTAGGGCACACAAATAAAATTGCAACACTCAATAGATGGAGGCAGCAAATTACAGTAAGCATATAGACAAAGCTTGGTATACAGCATAAGTCTCTGCTCAAATACTAAAATCAAAGGAAAAGAAAATATGTTTAATCTACATTAAGTCATAGGGAGTAGAGAAAGAAGCAACTGTTTGACAACAGTGTTAATGAATTTCTAGTGATTACTGAGAGTCACCAGTTTGAACAGCAGGCCTTTGGCCTGTTTGCAGCCATTCACATTAGATGTACCAAGACTTCAGGAAAGGGAATTCATCACATTTTCTCCACATTCCAAAGGGTTAAGTACGTCAAGGAGACAGCACCAATAATAAAACATGCTGTCATGAATTCACACTAATAACTAGAAAACCAATACAAATTGCAGAATTGGAGAGATTAATGAGAATGCAGAGACATACAATAAGCAAATCAGCTCTACTTCATCAAGCAAATGTTCTTTGCTGTACAATCACAAAAATAATTGAAGACTGCACTGACTGGAAGGGAGCCTAACAGTCTAATAAGCACTTAGCTGTGATTCACTTGCCAATCAGGAGCAGACATGACAAGTTTTGAAGCAGATGATGCCTGGTTTGAGCAGTGGCTGGATTGTTTATTGATTTCAAATTTGGCTGAGAGATCTTCAGGGTTTAAAGAAATTATTCTAAGGGATGGAGCAATCAACCCTTACATATTTAACATATGCTTTTATCATGTCTTCAATTCATTCTGTTGCTTTCTCTGTAATCAAAATATTACTTTTATTTTTTATGACAAAAGAGGTACAAGTTAAAGCAATGGAAATGCTGGAATTCCCCACCCAGGAAGTAGGTTGCTAGCATTTCAAAGAAGGAACTTTTACTAATTTCATGTTCTTGATCTTGGTTCTTGGTTTTCTGACACTTGGTTATGTATGGACAACTTGATGATATGGATAATTGTGGCCACTTTGTAAGGTGTGTATGTCTGTGTGTATGTCTGTGTGTCTGTGTGTATGTGTGCGCATGTAGAGTAACTGGGACATTATGGATTCATTCCATACTGAATGATGACTAGATATGCAGGACAGATGACACAGTGAAAAATTTTTCACATGAACGCGATGATTACATTTTCACTCAGGAGGGAAAAATGGATCATTCATGGCTATGAGGAGCAGAAGCTGAGATAAGGAAACTGTAGTGTGAAGTCTATGCTGCTGTCCCCTTGAGTTCTGAAAATAATGCTTAAGGTAGAAAAAAAGGCACTATCTTGACACGAGAAAGGACAGAGAAGCAGCCACAATTCATGGTTCAAAAGACACAGCATTAGCAAGTCTAAAACTCATATAATATGTTCTAACATGAAGCAATAGTTTCAAGGAGAGTATAAATATGGCAAGAATGATTGGAAGCATCAGTCATGGCAGCTGTGCTTGGCAGAGAGGCAAAAATCTCAAGAGCATTGATTGCAGTAGCGCTCTCAGGTATTGCTACTGAAGAACAAGACAAGCCTGACATGATGCTAACTAGAACATCACTGGACAATTTCACGTCCGTTATTTTCTCAGTTCACAGCATCTACAATGTTTTAGATATCATAAGAATTTAAGCTTTATAAGAGGAAAGAACATTTACTAATCCCCCTGTCTCAGTCATCCTATAGCTAATCCAAATGGCTCTATCACCCACCTGAGCAGAAAAATACCCCTCAAGGAAAATAATGAGCTACGTTTAAAAATAATAGAAAGCCTGCCTTATATGTAAGTAACACAGTAGTCCCTTTGGCCACTGCCAACGCTTACTAACTGGCAGTATTTCATTTAGTTCTGTAATAAACATCACCTCTCTTTTAAAGGAAAACAAGTTAAAATAAATAAGCTAATGATAAATAATATAGAACTTTTTTGAATATATTAAAGACACAAACTATTTAGAGTCCTCGACATCATGAATGGGCAGGCAGAAAAGGAGATGTGGCAGTATTGTTATATCAGGCTGAGCTTGATGAAGCCCAGACCTTTAATTGTTTTCAACCCCAAATGTGATAGTTCATATTTCTTGTCAACTTGAGAGGATCTAGATTTGTCTTGAAGACAACTGATTGAATATGCCCAGGAAGTATTTATTGTTTTTTAGATCAGGTAAATAGAGGTGAGAAGTCATTGTCTAAATGCTTCCAGCAGCATTCTTTCAGCTGGAGTCTGGGACTAAATGAAAAGAACAAAGTCAACTGAGAGCTGAGCATAAACATTTGTGGTTCTTTGCTTACTCTCTGGAGATTCAAAGGATCAGTTTCTTTTTGCTCCTGTATCTGTGCCTTCCCTCTATGATGGAGAAGGTTCTCATACTACAAATGAAAATAATCCCTTTCTTTCCAAGTTTGGTTGTCAGGTTTTGTTTTGCAATGTTTTGTTCTGTTTTGTTTTGTTTTGCAGCAAGAGGACAAATATCTAATACTCCACAAATAACAAATTTCTGGAAAACAACTATGCTTTACAGATGTTCTGTCTTTGCTGCACTGCCCAGCACTTTGCTGGGCACATATGTCCTGGTTAATCATTGTTCTCTTTTATAGTGCACAGGCTAGTGGAACTGATCAATAATTAGAGAGGGTACTTTAGGACAAATTGACAAACAAGACATAAATAAATCACCAAGAACAGATGGCATTCAACCAAATGTTTTCAAACAGCCAGAGGACAGTGGAACTGCTGGCTAAAATGTTTAATCTTTCATTAAAATTGGACATTGCACCAAAACATTGGCACATTGCCATCTCATTTAAAAGAAAAAGATTTGCAAAGTGACCTTGTGATTGATTTGATGCTTTAGAAGTAAAAATTAGCAAGTTATATATTGTACATATGTGTAATAAAAGAACAGTTTTATGATGCTTTCTAAAATCATAAAATGGGCAAAGAAATGGAGGTAACTTAACAAAATGATGTATGCAAAGAACATGAGACAAGAAAGAAGCCACTGAGGGCAATTTATGTCAACTTTTAGTAAGTACTGGGAAAGTTCTGGGGCAACAAATTGACCAGAAGAGTAAAAAAAAAAAAAAAATGCTTACTCATTCATGAGGAGAAATTCAGATCCCAGCAGCTCAAGTGCAGCCAGAATTATTTGTCTACATACGTGGCAATGCTGAAGGTTGTGAAGTACAGAGAAAGTCAGTCGCAGTTACTATAATTCTATGGGATTGTAAAGAACTTTAAAAATAAACCCATTTTTACCCATTAGAGATTGAAGGGAAAGGGTAAGTGCAATTAAGAGGCATGCCCAGAATAAGATACTCAGTAAAATGACCTCTGCTAAGGTAAAGAAGACACATTAGGAGTGGAATCTAGGCCATACCAGGTGCATTCCTACTTTCCCTCAAAGCACATTTTAATCAAGGAAGGTCAGCATCTGCTTAATCCCTGAAGATAATCATGTACCCTGTGTGTCCTGTTTCTCAGGATTGGATCTCCTGTTTGTAGTAAAAATATAATTTTCAAATGGAAATAAACAGACTAAATAGCTGTCCCAGTGATGGCATTTGCTCTACTTGTATATATACAGGACAATGATTTTGTAAGCTCCTTGATTTTTACCAATGCCATTTCATGTAAAATATTTATTTTAAAAAGAGGATTTGAGGAGAAATAGGGCGGTTATGTCACAACATGATTATATATCTGAGCACAAAAGAACACAGAAAGATCTCAATTCCATTCTTGTATTTCTTTCCATAATGGCAGGCATATATTCAATTTCAGCTTTTCAGGTACTTTTATAATGTTATATAAAAAAAATAGGTACGGCAGAAATGGGAACTTAAAATGAAGTCAGAGTCAGGGAGAAGGGAGATCAGCTTCACTGTGACTTAACTAGTAGTAATGAACAAGCACCTGTAAGCTCAGTGAATCGAGGGCCTTAAACTACTTATCTCTCCTATTATAGCTAGGAAAAAAAGCAAATTAAATTCAGTAACCTTGAAAAAGCATACAGCTCTCTACTGAAGTGCCTTAAAGAGCTGATTAAGTAGGAACAGCACATCACACAAGAAACTTCAAATGTCTCAATCAACTGTATTTACCCATCTAACTAGTCAAATTCTCCTCTACAGGACCTTTGCTGGTTTTACTTTTTCTTTATTTCAAAAAGTGTATTCAATATATTTTGATCATATTATTTTCCCTCATGAATTCTCAAATTCTCTACAACTTTCTACTCACCCATTTTTTAAAATATCTCTCTCTAGTCTCTCTCAACATATTTTTTTAATTTAAAGAAAGAAAACTAATAAAATAAAAAATACAAAAACAAAATAAAATGTCCACAAATGCCATGGAGGGTCTTCAGTGTTGGCCAACTACCTCTGGGCATGGAGCCTCTCTTTGAGTGCGATTGTTAAACTTAGTAACTCTCCATTGAAGAAAACTGATTTTCCCCTTTCCTGGAGGATTCAAATACAATAACTTTTGTTTAAAGGTAGATTTTGTGTCTACTCACTTTCCTGAGCATTGGGATTTTATCTGAATTTGATTTGTACAGGTCTTGCAAATTCTCTTGAGAATATGCATATGGGTGTAGTAACATCATTAGGACTCATTTTTGTTGCTGTGTTTCTTAGCAGAATAAGAGGAAAAAGTTTCCCCATGCCCATGACACATTCAGTTTTCTGCTATTGGTCTCATCAACAGTGAGAGGTATGGGAAAAATAAAGAGATAATGGTAATACAGGATACAGAAATACATGGGGATCTGGATAGTAGAGAAGTATAAAGAAGGAAACTAACATGGGGAAGGTAAACTAACATCAAAGCATTTGGAATCGTTATATGGAAACCTATGATAGTGAAAGTCACTTAAAATATATATGCATATAGAGAGAAATTAAGTAGAGTTACCATATAATTCCATAGGACACAATGTCCCAACTAGACATTTTATGTTACCAAGTAGAAGCTCTAATATCAGGAATGGATTACATCCTGTTAAGTCAATGGTCTAGGGGTTCATAGATCTTTTCAAATGTCATAGTATATGACAAGTCTATTGATTACTTTCTACAGCCTTACTTTAAAAATCTGTTGCTGAAGTTACCATGTAGTTTTGTCAAGTGACATGGAGATATTGAGGTGATGCTCACTTAGAAGCTTTGTCTCAACTGAATAGCATTCCTGGTGCTAGGCACGTTGTGTACTATTGGAAAAGAAAATAAAATCAGTATTACCCAGCCACAAACTCTGTGACCAACAGCAGTGACCTGCCTGCAAAATATCCTGATATAATAGTGACATAAATGTTATGGGAGAAGCCAGCCACTTTTTGGTTAGTTTTAAGTCTCACGCCATTCTACAAGTTGCTGGTTTTTAACTCTGTAAATAAGTCATTTTGTGACCACTTCCTGTTCCTGATAAATTCATTTCTTTCACAATTTTTAGCATCATTTCTCAGATATTTCAAACATGGCTTTTTATTTCTCTCTCTTTAATTATTTCCTCTAGAGATAGAGATAGTAGAGAACTATCTCAAACATGAGATAACTCCCACCATCTGACCAGCTCAGACAAGTCCAGAAGCTAGACAGAGAATCATAAACTGTCAAATCTCAGAGGAGAGCCACATATTAAATTTTCTCCTTTGCTTTTTGTCACTGTCACATATATTTTCCCAAAGCCATTTTATGTAAATATATTTTTAAACTGTAATATCAAAATGTCCTGTTTCACAACTCAATGCCCTTAATGCACACTGCAGTCTTGCCAACTACTTTAATTTATTACCTCTAAGCTTGAGTTCTATTTTTATAGGTCCTGCCAAGTCACAGTCACTATAACCACGATACCCTCACTTATTCATTCATTATTTCAACAGATACAAACTGAGGGGCTATGATTGCCATGTATCTAAAAATAAGAGTTGAAACTAAGATATTAATCTAACAAAACACTTTTTACTATAAACTTGAGGGTAATAAAAATTAAAATGCATAATTTATGATACCTAGCACAGAACAGAAGGCTAAATATGAGCCCTTTAAAGATCATTGTACTAGAAAAATGCTGTGGTTTTTTTTTACACTTACCCATCCCTAATTAATTAAAAATTACCTATTGAGTTTTCACTGGAATAAGCAGTCTACTAGAAAGTATGAAAAGTTGAAAAGATCAATTATATACAAGCCTTGTTATTTAGCATCCCATAACTATAACAAAATTCCAAGATCATCACATTGTGAAAAATAAGGGTGTATTTCTGCTGACAGAAACAGAGATTTCCAGATATCTATGCTTGGAGGTCTCACTGCTTTAGGCTTGTAGTGAAATGGCACATCAGAACAAGAAAGTCTATAGAGGCCAACATTCATCTCATAGTTAGGAATTAGAAGAGAAAGATAACACATTGGAGACTCAGTTTCCACCATGGTTAAGTTCACAGTGATATAAACACTTCCCCTAAGTCCCACATCTCAAAGGTTCTTACCACTTCTCTTAAGTAACATTCTAGGACACTAAGCCCATATACAAAATGACTCTTAGTACATGGATCATTGGGAAATGGTTGTTATCTGAAATAAAGAACAGACAACATCTTTAAGAAGCCTTCAGGCTTTCACATAACGAAACCAAAGGACATGAAAGAAATGGGTCTAAAGGCATAAAGTGATAAATACTGTAAGTAAAGAACAAATGTACTAGGTTTAAAGTGAAATAATACAGAACGCATTTCTATTAGTGTGTATAAGAAAATACTGTTCACAGGATTTACTTGGCATTTATGCTACTTTATTTTATCATTATGTGTGTGTGTATCTCCCAGAAATATTAATGAAACAGATTTTAAAAATCAGACAACAAAGAGATTGTAGAGATGACTCAACAGATAAGAGTACATAGCACTCTTGCAGACAATGTGAGTCTGGTCACCAGTATGCACATAGGAGATTCAAATCTGCCTATGATTCCACGTTCTGAGTATCTAGTGCCCTCATGATTTCTTTGGTAAGTATAAATGCCTTTCTCAGTGAGGATGAGTACAATGCTTCAAATAACATCTGTACATGTAAGACTAGCCATTCCAGAGGGGGAAAAATATAGTAGAAAAAATTCCAAATTCTAATAAAAATTTAATTATCACAATTAAAAATTTCACCCCATTCTAATATTTTACTGATATGAAAGAGAATATTTTGATTATCTAGTTTTAAATATCCTTTTCTAAATGAGATATCAGGAGTCAAACTATGTGGATTGAAATACTATAAACCATGTGGCATAGTGCAGAAAGAAGTTGAACTTAACTGTATACCCTTATACACCAAAGATATATTTATACCCTAATTCATGGGGTTTTTATTTATTTAAAAATATATCTTTTATTCCATGTATCCCTCTGCTCACCCATTCTTTCACATTCTCAATCTCTTCCAGTCTGCCTTCATCCTCCCACTCCATCCCCCACCCCCTCCCAAATAAAGGGCAAGAAATCCCAAGGTGGGTCAGCTCAGCATGGCACATTCACTCCAAGCAGGTATGATTTTCTCATCCCAATATCAAGACTGAGTTAGGCATTCCTCTGTAAGGAATGGTCCCCAAGGTGCCAGCCCATTTACAGGAATAAAGTCTGATCCCACCTCTGGAGGCTCTACATATTGCCCATGCTAATCAACAGCTACCTAACCTTGGAGGGCCTAACTCTTTGTCCTATGGTTCCTCAGGAATTGTTGGAATTGTTCTTGATTCAGTGTGCTCTCCAGAGCTCCAGGCAGCCATCTCTGTAGGACCCATTCTCATACTCCCTATCCCCTTGCTCATACAGACTGTTCTCATGCACTCTCCAGATGCAAAGAGAGCTCAGCCTGGTGCTCATCCATGGATCTCTGCCTCCACCCCCAATTATTGTTGAGTATAGATTCTGTGATGACACTTAGGGTAGTTATTCATTTGATTATAGGGGAAGTCCTGTTTAGGCACCCTCCTTCATTACTGGTTGGGGACCTATCCAGGCACATCCTATAAAGTTCTCCTTCATTAGATATAGGGTCTTTGTAAATATAATCTTGGAGACTTTAAGATAAGATCATTTTGAATCTATAATGCACCTTGATGTTAATTACTTTGGTAGTTTGGAGACATGGAACAAAGGCCATTTTGAGTTTATCTTTCTGTGAACTGAAAAAGGCAGAAAAGAAATTTTACTAAAGTTTCAGAAAGGATGTACACATTCTGTCACATTTATACTGGGATTCTTACCTCCTGAAATTTGAATTAAGTTTGAAGATTCCTCTTTTAAAAATCAGTAATGGGATGTGAGGAAGAAATTGGTACAAATATTTGTAACTATTTCTTACTTGTCTGAGTCATTAAAGAACTTTCCAGAAAAGATACAGATGAAATTCTTCTAAAAATGAGAAATATAATTATCTTTAATAATCTTTATTTGGTAAATTATTATTTCTTATAGACATAAGAATGCTCTGAATTTCATCTCTATAGTAGCAGAGAACAGATGGCCTAGGGCCCAGTTCTGGTACATAGATTAAAAAAAAATTCCAAGTCAAAATATAATTCTTATTTTCAAAGGTGATATTAAACAAATTTCTAAGCTTCTTTTATCTTAGTTTTTGTGTACCTTTGCTCAACTGCAGATATGCTTGCTAATGAGAGTCCATGTCAGGGCAATATTAATACTTTGTCAGAGATTCTTACTATGGTCAATGGAGTTTGTAAAATAATAGGCTTCAAAATGCTGAAAGAATTTCAGTAGTCTACACAAGACTTTGATAAGCATTCAGCAGTTTGCTAAGTTTTTGATATTCCAAGTGAGAAAAAATAGAAAATATAAAAAGGCTTAAAGAACCTAAAAGTAGAGTCTTTATCCACATCCTGAAAATTACTCTACTTAAAATTAAATTAACCCATTTTTATAACCCATCCTGGGATCTTATTGTTTTGTTTAATGGACTCATCAATCATGCTTTTTTAAATCCTGTGTATCACTCATTAAAAAACTTAAATTTCTCAGCAGCAACCCTAAATATATTATTGTAGTGGGATTATGTGTTACATTTTAAATAATTGTCCCACCTACAGGTTTAATAAAAAGCTGATTGGCTGAAGACAGACAGAAAGCGTAGGTGGAGCTAGCAGACTGGAAAAACTCTGGGTACAGGAAGAACAAGCACAGATGTCACAGGGATGCGACAGAGACAGGACGAGGAGATCGCAGCCTGAGTGTGATTATTTGAGGCTAAGCAGGGCTGAGAATGTGACTGAACTTCTGGGCTAGACCAAAAAGTCTGGGCCAGAAACCTATTACAATGTATTATCTTATAAGCAATTTGATGGTTGCAAAGAACAAAAATCCTTCATATGAGTTTATGTAGAAAATTTTAAAGGACTTTTTTTTTTTTTTTTTTTTTTTTTACAAAATTCACATTCTGAATTTTTATGGCCAATGCTTCAAAAATGTGACTGTGTGGTCACAGGATTTTTACATATGCATGAAGTAAAAGTAAAGTCATTAGGATAAGCTATGGTAATACAACATTACTTGTCATAGAAAAAGTTTCTGATCTGTCTAACAAAACAGAAAGACTATGCAAAGATGTGAAGAAACAGAGAAGAGACAGCCATCTAGTGCAAGTAAAGGATGAAAAAGATGGACAAATTTACTACATCTCTCAGAATAGTCTTACTTGGCCAACCTCTTATCTTAGGCTTCTAGCCTGTAGAACCATGAGAAAGCACATTGCTATTTCAAGCCACTCAAGGAAACTACTGCCGTTGTTCATTGTTCCTACTGCTTTCAATTAACATGTTAGTTATTATATACTAACAAGCATTGCTATAAGGGAGTTACACATAAACAACTTTCTTTTATGGTGATGCTCTTCCCTGTTATGAAACAATGCAATGTTTTATAACATTTATTTATGAGCATGGTTTGTAAGAAATCATCCTATCTTGCAACTCAAAGTCTTAACATTGACAGATATTGAAGTCTACAAGCACCAAAGATCATGGAGCTTGAAACTTAAATGCTTAACAGTATTTTCCCAGATCTCTGTCCACTTCTCCCTGACACTGAATTTGTAAGATACACTTACTTAGTGGGGGTTCTTCTGATAGTTCTTTGTTCAGTTAACCTTTCACTCAGAATCTGTATTTCTTACTGCAAATGGCAGGATGGAGAAGTCGCATCCTTTTCCATAGAAAAAGATATCTTTGACACACCTCACTGTCATTGTCCCTGGTTGGCTTCTATGGATTTTGCTCTTCTTTTTTCTTCAAGCCACATGCCATGTGCTTAGAAACTTCAATGTCAGGAGGTCAATTTATATTCTCTTTCAGGCTAAGAGAAGTAGCCATTCTTTATCACATGCTGATTGCTTTCTCTTCCTTTCTTTTTCCTGATTGAAAATGCTAACTGGGTTTACTTCAAAACACATGCATTGTTAAGTTTCCCCTTGCACTTAACACTGCACTGGATGCTGGGACAAATCTGCTTTCTTTGCCTTCCTAAAAACTGTGAATATATGTGCAAGTCAGATCTGTATCTACAGTCTGAAAAAAAAAAAAGTCTTTCCAAGTGAGCCAGACAAATTCATCTACACATAGAAAGGTCAAAGACACAGTCTATCACAGCCCCACATTGTTAGGAAGATCACTGCTTTCCATTTTAAATTTTCATTTTAAATGCAAGCTAAACTCAATTGACAGAGAATTGTTTGGAAATGAGAATGTGCCCTTTCCTGTTTATTCCACAGGCAGCAGTTTTATGAGTCTGCTATAACACTATATTTTTGCAAGGGACAATTATGACCATAAAGGGAATTGTATGGTAAAAACTATAGAATCTGCCATTAGGCAAGAAGATGACCTTTTTACTCATCTGGCTTGCCAAATTCGAGCAGGTTCTTAGCATTTGGGAGAGATTTATGGTCACTAAAGGAAGCATGCAAACTACAGAGTAAAAGTCTTTATTTCCTTAAAACAAATCTATATACAAACAGTGAAAGCTTGTGATTCATGCTTGCAAGGTCTCTTCATTGAATAGTGCCTTTGTCTTGCCCATGAAAGCATGAGTATTAGTCTACTCTATGCCCATCCTGTGCCCCTCCACTCAAGATTATTTTTGCCTTTTAGACCCTCAGAAATAAATCCACTTAGCGATAATATACACCAATACCAGAAAAAGTTAGATTTATAAAGTAGGAGAAGTTTACAGGAGGAATTTCTACTTCCAAATTTTTCAAATGCTCTCATCAAGAGGCTTGTGGGACATGCCCATGACCCCTCCATACTACACTAATCCATATTCTTCACTTAACATCCTGAATTAGGGTCACCTCATTTAACACCATCCATTCAGATTGTCCTTCTGATCCCTCTCCATAATCTTGACCTCTTCTCTTTACCATAGTTCACACTACTTCTCTTCCTGGGCTTCATTATTTTTTTACAGTAAGAATCAGTTCTTAAGCTCAGATTCGGGCATCTATTCCCTGAAGGAAATTGACTGGATTTTTAGTACTAAGATCCCAAAACACTTGGATTTACACAGTAGTCTAATTTTTTTTCAATTACTGATTTGATATCAGTTAAACCTAAAGTTGATTGTCATTCATAATAGTGTCACACTCTTAAATTCATGACTTGCAATGAAGATACACGGTCTGAGGAATTTTCAAGATAACTTATATTTCCTTGGTCAGTTCCGGCTTCCATATAATTCAACAGTTATTTCTTTAAAATCTCTCTAGAATAATTATGCCTTTCAATATCTGTCAGTGGAGTTTCTTTTTATTTCAGCAGCCACTTCCCAAATGACCACTTAGAGGCTTAATATTAATTATGAGTGCTAGGCCAATAACTCAGGCTTATTACTAACTAGCTTTTACAACTTAATTTAGCCTATATTTCTTTTTTTGTGTATTTTTTATTATTATGAATAAAGTCACATTTTCTATCTGTGTATGTCCTTGTTCAGGGTCCCTTCTCCCTCCCACCCCCTCCAGTCACACTCTCTTCTCCACATCTGCCCATTTCCTCCCCAGAAAGAGCAGGGGGTCCCAAGGTCCCAAGGTCCCAATATGGCTTAGTTCAGCATCCACTCCTGGCAGATCCAGTTTCCTCCCCCCAGCATCAAGATTGTGACCTTAAGACCAACACATAGAACCCCAACACCTTCCAAAATGAAAACACTTCAAGGAAGATTTTGTGAATGGATATGACATCTGTTTCCTGCCCAGAAGTTTCCAGAGCTTCTGTGAAATTAATTGTCCCTCTTTGGGTGTCAGGTTACCCAGTAAAGAATGACCAATTAGGTTACCCAGTAAAGGATGACCCCAAAGCAGTTCAGGCCATCTGTAATGTGTAACCAGAGACCCAAACTATCTCCACCAGTGTTCCTGTAGCAATCAGTGGCTTTCTCTAGTGCAAGACCCACCCCTCTGGCTTAAAACCTATACTTCATTGTTGGAGACCAGAATCATCTGGATTTTGCCAATTTGTATAGAAAAACCCAAACTTTCTACTTTTTCCTCAGTTCTACCAGAAGAGAGTGACTTCTTAAACCTATGTGTCCCAGAGCAACCTCTGTCCATGCCTGGAGGGAGAAAAATGTTTTCCCTGACTGTGCTCTGAGTGGAGATAGGAGTCTCTTCTACCTTAGACTCTATCTCCCCTCCATACACAGGAGTGGCTCTGACTATAAGGAAAAATTTTCTTAGACCAGGCTCCCATTCTCCCACTTAGAGAAGTGACTCTATATGGGCTACTTCTTTACTGGTTTATGTCTCATTTTCAACCATTGATCTGTATAATTGGGAAAGCTCACCACTCTTGAGAACTCCCTAGACTTTCATTAATCTCTTTAGAACTACCTCACTCCCTCATTCCTAGGGACTTGGAATTGCCTGCCAGTAGCTCCAAGGTTACTGGATCTGTACTAAGAGATGGGAGATCTTCCACTTAGTCTAAGAGGAAGATTGTCTAAGGAAAAAGTAGGGAAATAGATCAGACTTTTCCTTCTATCCCATCTAACTGAGACCCCAATGTTGACAATGGTAAGGAGTCTCTGAACAGTTTTCATCAGGACGTTTTAGAAAACCTACCAATATATCTAAGGTAAGTGATACTTTCAAGAACTCCAATAATCACCCACTGGGTTCCTAGAGTACCTCTGAGATACCTAACAGATTATCGTTTTTCCCACAAATCATAAACCCTATCTCCAATCCTACCACCTTCAAATGGAACCAATATGAACTCCATGGAAACCTCCAAGGAAAGAATACTTACTAAATGTCACCAAAATACCACCATGGACAGTTCTCCCTTGCACATTTCTTTATCAGTTCATAGCCACACAGCCAGTTAACTCCAGAAATGAGTATATTTCAAGGCCTGAGAGATTACCTAGATTGCTTGCACTGAAAAAAAAAAATGTGCATCTTCTATCTTGTGAATTCTTTGTTTGCACTAATATATACTCCACTCCTTTGAGTCCTCACATATGTCATTGTACTACTATTGTTCACCTATAAAGGGGAAGAAGGCAGGGCACACATAAAATTTGATTCTGGGCTTGCCCATGCACAATAAGAATCCTCATTTTCCTTGATAGTGGAGGCAGGTATTACAGTCTTTGCCACAATTGGAACTTCAACCCTAATTGTAGGGGATAGAAGGTTTATAACATTCAGTGCTCAGACAGACTGAGACCTAGGCCATTTAGATAATACTATCCCATCTGGAAGCCTAGGTAGACACTTAGAAGACAGCTTAGAAGAAGTTGTTATTCAAAATCACAAAGGCCTAGAGCATCCTTTTCATAAACATGAAATCTGTGTGGCAGTGAGAGAAACATGTTGTCTCTACTCCAGGAACTCAGGGAAAACTAGAAAAAATAATTAGCAATTATCAGAAATAAGCTTAAGTACAGAGAAAAGAGTAGGCAGGTAGTACTAATCTTTGTTCTCTTGGTCCCACTGGTTAACTACCTACAGCCATTGATGGTCCATTAATCCTTTTGTTCCTAGCCATTAATGTAGGGCCTTGTTTGCTCAATTGCCTTTTAACAATGTAAAACAGAGAGTGAATCCTGTTATTGTTCTGGGATGATAATATAACTCCCTGGCTTAATATGACTCTAAGATTTGCCTGTAGAGTTAGTAAAGAATGTTAGAATCTCAGAAACTTAGCACACCTGATCATGTTAGAGGAATCATTTTGACCTTAAAACCTACAAATGCACCCAAGGTCTGCCAAAACAGGAATAAGAACATAATCTTTCAAAGTCTTATTCTCTATTCCATAGCTCCAGTCCTTAAATGGACTAACCTTGCTTTTTTTCTTCTGTTGTTCTGTTTCTTACTAACTGAAGTGTGCCAACTAGGTTATGGTTTTTGTATATAAAAGACAAAAAGCTATAAAGGCTCAGCACTGCATGATTTGGGCAGGTTCCCTGTGCAGCTGCTAGCTGTCAATAAGACTTCCTTTTCAGCACAGACACTTTTCACAGTGTCCTTTGGTAGTATCTGGTGATCTTACTTCACAGCAGTACATGTAGTTGCATGTTTGTTTTTCTCCAGAATTAGGACTTCTCAGTTTTCCAGATATTACCACTGTAATAAATGTGTGATATAATCATATTAGCAGTACAACATTCATTTGCCTCACTGATGTACCTTTAATGTAACAATAATTTGACTCTCCAAATATTTACTGACAAATGTGCAGCTCTGGTTCATATTTCTTGATAGTGCCTTTTCAGAAAATATTCTAATCTTTAAAAAATTAAAGATACCTATCTTTTTAGGTAATGGATTATATATTCAACATTGAATTGAAAGTGTCCTTCTACTCACACTGACATAGCAGCTCCGTCATCCTCATTTGGGCTTTTAACCAAGTCTCAGAATTTTGAATGTTGATACTTCTTTTTGATCCCGCAGATTTCTTTTCACAATGACAGTGTTTAAACATATTTCTTTCTTAATTGAAATTTAATTATTTTTAATTTTCACATTTTGCATAAAATAGACATTTGGCATTTGCTGTTTTCCCTTCCTGGTATACCTTTCTTTTTTAACTTCTAAATTTCAGTTCAAGCATCACTTTTCCTAACAGCTGTCTCAAGTCTGTCCACCAGAAATTAGGTAAATGTTCAATGACTACTTTATAATCTTACTTTAATTTCCCTCTGATCGAACACTTTTAAATGTACAGGTCAGTAGGTATTTCTAATAGTCCTACTGCAAATAATCCCACTCAGTTTTAAAATGAGAAGCCCAAGACATAAGTACTCTTATCATCATAGTATAGCTTGCAGTCTTGCAGTCTTTCTTGAAAAAAAAAATCCCTGACTAGTCACATAATAGGATTGTGCATTGCTTATTTCTGACTGAACAAAATATATAAAAGCAATAAAGCACAACTTCTTGTACACATAATTTAAAATATAAACATCTCACATAACAAGTATGTTGAAAAATAAGAAGTGAATGTTTTAGTGGATGTACAAATTAATGAAACATGTTGAGAGTATATATATATATATATGTGGGTATGTGTACAAATGTATATCAACTGTTCTTTTCTTTCTTTTTTAGCATTTATATTTTTGTGCAAGTTCTGAAAATTTGTTATGAAAGAGACTTTAAAAGTTTATAAACTTGGTATCCTTATAATTAAAATATGTGCAATAGTTTTATAATAAAGCTCACAATAAAGATTAGAAAAATATTAATTTAATGAGTTTGGTATAGAGAAAAAATCAATTTTTAAAAGCAAGCAGTATGAATTTGGAAATAACAAAACTTCAGGATGAGTGAGTGATGACCCACACCTTTATCCTATCATTTAGGATACAGAGATCTTTCTGTATTTCTGTGAGTTCAAGGCCTAACAATCAAGCAGTAGTAGCTCAAACCGGTTAGCCACTGGGCTAGTAAGTGCCCTTTCCTAGACTGATGACTATATGTTGTCCAAAATGGACAAGCAGGACACACACAGCCCCATAAAAGAAAAAAAAAAATAAAACCACCAAACCTTGCCAGGACAAAGTAGAAAGGTCTTTAAGAATATCCTATTTCATAGGGATGTCAATCAGATATCATAGGAATGTAGGTTGAAAATGCATGATTCAATGATAATGAGGAACTTTGGGTGACTGTTCAGACAGTCAGCTGTTTCATTTTTCACAATTTTTAGAAGTCACAGGCTTGCACATCCTGTTTACTTAGTTAATATTATTTTCTCCTTGGATTTCTGAGGGAGTTGAAGATGAGATAGTTATAGTTTTCTAGTGGCAGTTTTAATAACAAACTCACTTAGAGATTAAATTGTATAAGTTTGAGAGACATCTAAAGATAGTTTTCAGTTAGTAATACAAGTTAGATAGAAAGTAGATTAGGTACAATCCTTTGGACTCACCAAAATAGAATAAATAATGGAGTATACTCATTGAATTTATCAATTGTTAGTGGACTGGACATCATTCATGTAACTATTGTTTGTAGATATTGTATATAATTTTGTACCTATTATATATATGTATATATATATAGTTTTTCTATTTTTAGGGCTTTTTGAATGTTTTTTGCATAATTATTTTATTTTTTCCTTTTTTCTTTTTATAATGAATAAGGAAGTCACATTTTCTATACTTGTATATACTTATTCAAAGTCCCTTCCCCCTCCCACCACATCAGATTATTTTTTCTTCTCCACATCTCCCCATCCCCCCCCAGCATGGGCAGGAGGTCCCAAGGTCCCAAGGTCCCAATATTGCACAGTTCAGCCTGCACTCCTGGCAAATCCAGTTTTCTCCCCTCCAACATCAAGACTTAGTCAGGTGTTCCTCTAGGGGGAGTGGGAACCAAGGTGTCAGTCCAAGGTGTTTCCAATCCCAAGCTGTTCAGTGGTTGTGAATAATTTTTCTTATGTTAGTTATAACCTATTTTATTTTTTGACACTAAAGAGGATATGCAGTAATAAATTTTATATTTATTAAAATAAGCTTGGAATATCAGAGAACAGAGTCACCCACAGTTAAGCCATTAAATTCAGAGAGTGGTAACACATGCCTTTAATCCTGTAACTTGGGAGACAGACAGATTTTTTTTTCTGTATTTCTGTGAGTTCAAGGCCTAACAGTCAAGAAATAGTAGCTCATACCTTTAATTCTAATGTTATGATTATGTTGCAGAGTTCAATCTGAATTGAAACAGCTGAAAAGGGTAGATATTTAAGGTACTAAGAACAAGACACTCAGGCATTCTATAGAAGTGACTAGCCAGTGTGAGAACTCTTGAAGACAGCATTTATGCTGTTTGTTCCGAGTAGTTGTCTGGGTGGGAATTAAATGGACTGTGATCTGTTTCCTTTCTCTGATATTCCAGCTTTTCCCAAATATCTGGCTCTGTGTTTTCATTATATACTAACTAGAATTTGTGCAATACTGTAATTGATATCAATGAAAAGAAAAAGAATCATAATGAACTCATTTGAGAGATGGGTTAAATATTGCAATTTAAAGCGACTGACATGAGATGAAGACATAGAACATGTATAGAATTCAAGACTAAACCATTTTGACAAAGAACTTGGTGAGATTTAACAAAATAGATATAAAAGTATTAATGAATTTTATGTTATGTTTAAGTATAAAATAACTTAAGATACATTTTCTAGCATTTTAATTGAAAAATAAAAAATATTTCTAATTTATACTTAAGTAGATGGTTCAGTAGTGAAAAGCACTTGCTTAAAAACCATAAAGGTTTAATTTTAATTCTCAGTATCCAGATGAAGGAAGGAGAGAACAGGTTCTTAAATTTGTCCTGTACATGCTTTGACACCAACAACTGTTTATAGATACTTTATTTGTACACACATACATACTCATATATCAATATTCACATGATAAAACAACATTCTTAATTCATATCTGAAGGACAGAAAGAATTGCCCATTTTAGCATCTAATAAAAGAAATAAGTGGAACAGAAAATCATCATAGTTTATTTTATGATTAGAACATAAAGACAATATAAACCCAAACTTAGAATAGCTTTGCTTACCATGCTATTATTTTGCCTTCTGTTCTATAAGAGACAAAAACAATGTTCACTGTGCTATACAATTTCACTGATTAGTTCAATTCCAGACACAGAGTGGATAGATAGCTCCTATTCAGAAAATTTCTCCAGTTATGCACTAAAGTTAATACATTTGCATGATGAATGAGTACAAAATTTATGAGGCTTTTAACAAAAATTTGGCTTTCAATAATATGTATCAGTGTTATTACCCTGGTAACTGATAGTGCCAGGTATGAATTCCTTCATTTTTAGTGAACATTTAATCCAGTATCATGCTGTTGATTATCCCAATGGTTAAATGCTACTGTTGTACACTTTAAGAGGTCCTATTGGGCTGGTCATCAGATTAGTAGGCTTTGCAGCTGGGTAAGACTATTGACAGTTTTTCCGCCTTAAAAAGTTGCATGGAACCCTCAGATACAATGAAACCTAGTTCTTATATAAAATTCATTCCAGTCAGTTCTAGTTCTCAGTTTGATACGTGTAGGTCCTGTGTCCAAAGTGTGTATTGTCTTCAGCAATATGGAAGACGCCTTCAAGTTCCAAGAGACAAACAAGCTTTAACCTATTGTTTTGGCAGCTGATTGGACTCCTCTGGCCAACAACTCAAAGACAGAATTGTCATGCCTAGCACTGGGGTTTTTGTAGATAGTCTGTGTCTCATGGGGGCTGTAAGCACTTAGTAATATAACTATATTTAAGTTACATGTATTTGTAAACACATACATTTATATATGTTATGATTATTTTTAAGTAAATAACATAGTTACCTTATAACGTTTTTAAGCCTTATTAATACTTCTATCCCTCCTTGCTCTTCATTAACTTAGACCTTCCCTTTTCCATTTTTTTCTTTGCAACACTGTGTCCTACTATGCCCATCCCAATACCCACCATGGTCCTATTTTATTTTTCTTTTTGTTCCAGTTATACACTCAAATCTAAAGTTTTGAAACTATAGCTCACAAATATGAGTACAGCTAAGGTCATCAAATTTGCAAGTAAAGGGAAGAAACTAAAAAATACAATGGATAGGACAGCAGAGACCAGGAAAGAATTTGTTTTCAGCAACTACAAAAATAATGGGAAGGAGACAAAAAAAAACTATAATCTTTTCATGATTATTTCAATAAATACAGAAAGATCACATGATGGTTTCAGTCTTCATCAGTAAATAGCATCAATATAACCTTTTTTTCATACCATATTAATGACATGAATGAAAAACAAACCCTAAAACTAAAAGTTTAGCTGCATCTCTTTTAACAACAGAGTGAAGAAAATTTCTCCAAAGAATTAAGAATTCTTCTTTCAATCATTTATTACGCTCAAAATTTTGACAAAGATACATAAGAATATTTTACAAAAGAGCATTTGGGCATGGCAAATAAACATTTGCAAGATGGCTAGTATTAGTTACCAGAAGGAGGAGATGCAACAATGTTTTTTTCAGGATTAAATCTATTATTTTATTTTTAACTCTTTGAAAATAATTTTAACTTATAATGACATAGCTGGCAAGATTTATATTCACTTAAAGTTAGATTTGTTTTTTTCCAGATGATAATGTTAGTAGAGTACATAATTGTTACATATAAAATTATTTTTATACATAAAATGTTGCTGTAGAGAGAAGTCCATTGAACATACCTCAAGAGTAAACTTTTTTGTCCACAGACCATTCATTAAATCAGATATGCTTTATTTGAGAGAAGAATTCAAAGAATCCAAGTCTAGAACATATGTATAATTTATAAAGTGGGAGAATCCATCAAATTCTGTCTTCATAGAGAATGTTTGCTATGAGAGTTTGACATTTCCATGTCCATATCTTCTTGCTCTCCCAGTTTAGATGCCCTATCTAAACCACAGAATTCCCTCCCCTTCCCCTAAACATGGAGAACTCCTTATAATCCCTATCTCCCTTTCTACCAAGATGTTTCTACAGTGCCCCTACTTTTATTCATCTATAAAATGACTTTTCCATATCTACCATTATCTACTGCATCCAGAGTAGCAGTTAGTACCCTCTTAGTTCAGTCTTTAGAGAAATTAGAAGAAAAAATCAGCCAAATACCACTAAACCTTAATGGCCCCTTAAATTTTTTTTAGTCTTCAGTCTGTTTAAACTACATTTATAGGAGAACCTGTGAATCAACTGTCTGCACCCCCACTACCATCCAACATCTTCTTAGTTAATTTTTGCTCCTCCATAATAAAACTTTGTTCTAAGCCTTGGGCATTTGTAAGAAATATTTCTATTACCTGGAATTATTGGGATCAATGCCATCTTATCATTTATCACTTGCTTTTTTTTGTTTAACTGGCTTGGCTTCAAAGAATTTTAACTATTATTTGTATAATATTCTCTACACAAAGCCATTACTCTTTCTCTTGCTTTTTTAATTATGAATAAAGTCGTATTTTTTATCCATGTATACCCCTGTTCAAGCTCCCTTCCCCCTCCCACCCCTTCCAGTCACTCTCTCTGAATATAATCATGACAAAGCACCTGGATGACTCTCATATATCTGGTGAGAACAGACATCACAAACTGATCAAAAATTTCAATTGCCCTAAAGCCATACGAACACGTGGCTCAAGTATTAGAATGTGAACAAACAAAAAATATATTTGAATGTAATAAAAAGCTTTCTGATGCTTTTGTAGCTTAACTTAATCATCTCAAACTGAAACTCTTGGATATGTTCATATTTTTATTCTGGGGTGTCTTTGAGAGCATTGGAGCCTTCCTCAGTGCTTAGTCAGCCAATTCAATTGCTATCACCGACTTTCAAGCCAGTAGCTCTGAGGTTCTCATCTCAAAAATTCAAAGAATCAAATTCATGAACAACAAAGGTTAAGTTTTAGAAAAATGGCAAAACTTCTGTATAGCTAGAAGAATCTCAAAAATATGGGCAATGTCCAGTGATTATATAGGAGCTTTTATAAAAAGATACATAGCAGTAACTGGGACGAGGCATGAGGAGGGTAGGAAGTGGGTCAAACCAGTTGGCCCTCACAAGGCCCTCACAGTCATGTTCTCATGTATAGCTTTCAAGTGAGCTTAACAGAGAACAGGCAATCAGGACTCTGAGCTCTCTTAACATTCTTGAACTCTAAGGAAGACATTATCAGAACATCTGCTTTGCTGTCCCTGCTCCATTTAACCAGTTTCTACCTCCTGTTCTTATCAATTTGAGAATTAACAAACCATTATGCTACAGGCATAAAATGGAAAAGCATCAGAAAGATAAAGGAATCTACTACTGCATATTAATTTTTTTTTCTTAGCAATTATCTTTCTATTTTTCTCTGCCTTCATGGTAAGGATCACTATGCACCTATGAAAATGGTGCTTATGCACTGAACTGAGCTCCTGGTACAGCTGAGAACAGGGGAAAAGTGTCTATATGAGCAAAAGGATCGGGCTTATGATGAAAACTCCCACAATGATGGCTGGCTGGAGATCTGGAGAGCTCCCTGAATTAAGAACAGCCACTGGGGAACCTTTAAGAAAAGAAACTAGGCTCTCCAAGGATAGGCAGCTGTCCACTGACATGGGTAGTATGTGGAAACTCAAGGGGAGGGATCAGACTGAGTTTCCATGCATGGACTGGCACTTCAGAGCCCATTCTTTCCCAAGGAACACCTAACCCAGTTATGACATTAGGATGAAGTAAGTGGACCTGCCTGAAGTGGATGCTCAGTTGATCCACCTGGGACTTTTTGCCCTTTTGTGGGGAGGAGGGAGGTTGTAGGCAGACAGGGATGGATCGGGAATGGTAAGGTAGGGAAAGCAAGGAGATACATAAAAAAGACTTTATTTTCTAAAAATAAATAATAATAATAATAATAATAATAATAATAAAGAAAATTGTGCTTATGACAACAGTGGTGAGGAAAGAACAGAAATAAGACTCCGCTGCAGAGTATTCTTGGTCTTTTATGCTTTCTTCCTCCAGCACATAGATCACCAAGCATTTCAACAGAACCAAAAAAGGAGATTGAGAATTCCAAGTTTTAACTATTGCTGTGTGGTGCTGTGAGGACTGGATGGATGGTCCAAACTCCCTCTTCCCTTTCAGGCCCTGCTCAATCTCCATGCATTTCCATCACCCATCTTTTTGGAGATTTTACTTGGAGGTCACTCTCATCCCGACTTAGACAAATTTACAGTGAGTGAAAGTTTCATTATCACTGAGTAGCAATGATGTCAAATACAGCACAGAAAGAAGAGAAACCTTGATTCAAGGGTACACACTGAACTATTTCTGTCATATGAATGTATGTAAAGTGTAGTATAATAGGGACAGATGTCAAATCAATGCTGGCAGGAGATACATGAAAAAGAATTTCAAATACCAAGATAGAACTTTAAGAATGAAGAAAATATCCTCTTTCATGATCATGATGTCCTAGTGTGATCACACAAAATGAACGTACAATGCACATCAAAATATAAAAATTACATAGCCTTAATAAAGTGAAATATAGTATGTAAAAATAATAGTGTTTTCTATTTCAGTCTCACATATTATTCTCAAACTCTTGTGGCAAAAAACATTTATTAACTGATGATATTTGTGGATCTGAAGCATAGGATCAATTTGGCCTGGGGCCTCTGGCTCAGTGTCTCTCACCAGCTGCAGTGATCTGGGGCTTCAGCCGCTGCACAGTTCACTGAAGAAAGAACCACTTCCAATTCACTCAGGACGCTGTTTGCCAAGTGAGCTCAGTACTGCCTTGCCCATGGTCTCTCAGTTCCTTGCCAATTAGACCCTCTTGAGTATAGTTTTACTGCATAATTAGTGGTTATTATCGGAGAGACTGTGGATGATGAAAAAGGAGTGGAGAGAGACAGAAAAGCAGAGAGACAGAGAACAGCTTTTGAACCTTATTTCATGAGTAATGCTCATCATTTTTATATAATTATCTTTATTAGAAGAGAATTACTATATTGGCCTACACTGAGAGGTATGGAGGGGATTAGCATACCAAGATAACAATAGGTAAAATAATCACTGGGGATTTTACAAGTAACTGCTGCACAAATTATGTCTCAGTATGACGGGCTTTTCAAAGAGAAGTCTGAAAAATAAGAATTAAACTAGAATTTCATACTTAAAGGCAACTAAAGAACAAGATTAAATTATACTAGATTATTATGACAATTCATAACAACAGTGTACCAAAAATGTCTAGGGTGAGGAGGACCAGTATCTGAGGATGTATTGGAAAAGACTGCATGCCAGATGGGTGATAAGATATGGCCCTAAAAGCAGAGGTTTAGAAAAAGAATTTAAAGAAATGAATAAAATTTTGTCCTACTTAGACAAGAGAAGATGAGCCTGATATTAATGGGTTCCTAATGATGATCTCTGAGAACTAAAAAGAGAAAAGTAAAAAAGTCTATTTGTATAATGGTGTGCATGAAGTCCTGGTCGATTAACAAATTTACCACCCTCCCATCCTCCCCTACATACACACACAACTATTAGATTTCAAAACTTAACTATGTATTCTCAGTTCCCTATGAACTGTCATGAAAGAGGCAAGGAGCCAGACAGATTATTACAGAGACCTATCTTGACAGCAATTCATGTGAAGAAAGCCTCAAAGGGTTTAGCTGAACACACAGGTCCAATATGTGCTGACAGTAAAATTAATTTTCTTGAAAGGTCAATTCAATATTAGGCTATCTTAAAAATGACCATGTCCAATCAAGGGACATTTCTATGCGCCTTTATGCTTATATCACAATAAGATTAAATGATGTGGTACATATTTTATTTGTAGGTAAAGCTGAACTTTAATATTTAAGAGACAACAAAAGGCATTTGTGGAAGTGTATGCCTGTAATTCCAAAAAATAGACAAATAGAAAATAGACAAAGAAGAAGTAGAAGTTCAAGGCTGAACTTCCCTGTTAAGTGAATTCAAGAACAGCCTACACATGATAGAAACCTGCCTCAATCAACTCATGCTCCTGTGTAACTGAAGACCTCACAAAAATTTTAATAGAAAGACAAACTTAACATGGAAGGTAATGGCTAAGGAGGTGCTTTATTAAGGTAATATGCTTTAAATATGCACATAATAAAATAGAAACATATTTAATGTTTTACTATAATATAATAAACACTTCGTAGTTACATAAGTTGAATTCATATACAAATACAAAACATTAAATATTCATCTGAGTTGCTAAATTACCCAAAAACTCTCCTCTGTGGTAGTAAAAAATTCTCAGAGAGCTCATGTCAATGCCTATATTGAAAAGGCCAAAGACAGCAGTGTAAACTAATTATACCAGCCAAAACCAGTGTTTGATCATCAGCACCAAATAAATAAATTAGTAATGAACAAAAAAACAATTTTAATTGAGTTAAAGCACAGGAATATGTCTAACAGACCAGTTTTACAATATGTGATTATATTTAACAATGACCTATTACAAAAGACTCTGATTGTGATGTGACAGCAATAACTTCTATCATTGGCTGCCTCTCCATGATACATCTATTTCATGTAAATTGTGGGGAATGCGTGTATTTTGTACCTCCAGGTTGAAATAATTTGTTTACCTAATAAATTGAACCAGATTCATATGTGGAAAAGGCAAACTTCAATTGATTACTAAGGTCAGATATATGTTGTCAACATAAATGATGACATTGATGGGCCTACTTGAGTATAAATTTAAGATTGCCTGTGGTTGTGGTTTTCTTTACTAAAATTTGTGGATGAAAAAATTCAGCTGCATGACTGAATTGTGCATGACTGTATATCCCAACACTCACAAGGTCATGACAGATCTATAGTTCATTTAAGTGCAGTGTGTACTAATGTGTGAATCTCTACTTTAGCAAACAAACAACCAAATATGAAAAATAAAGGAAAAAAGATGTTTATTATAAATGTTATAGAACACTACAATAGTAGTAATGCTTCCTTTTAATTTTTTTATAACTTTCCTCATCAGACATTTCAGAAGTGTTGGCTTTCATACTACCTATATCTCAGTCTTCTGACTTGTGTTCACACTCTACATAAATTTAGTTAGAAATACTTGCAACCATGTATTCATTCAATTCAGAAGTTGTATAGCCTCTGACACTTGGCATAATAACATATCGGTAAGTGGCTATGAAAAAGTATTTATGCCACAGAATTAGCAAAGACTGCAAAAATGATCTTTTATTCATTTTTTTCTACCAGGGAACCAGTTGCTAAATATTAGCAAGAAAAACATAGTTCGGACTGAAAAAGAGGTATAAAAAATTAAACAAACTAACACCTTTTATTCTCTGGTCAGAGGAAGAAGGAATGAAATGCAAGAAAACAAGTAAACAAAACAAAGAAGGGATTTAACTTATATTCTTTGAAATTAAAATGATTGCTAATTTAAATTTTCTACAGAGTGAGTATGAGAATAAATACTAGTCATGATAAAGATAAAATTAGCCCCATGGACTGGGAGGGGCAGGAGGGGGAAGGGAGTTGGAACAAGGGGATACATGAATAAAACATAAGACTTTATTCATAATAAAACATAAATAAATAAAAATAAAAAATTAAGAAGAGTTAAATGCACATTACTAATGAGAAAAAATAAAGCTTTGGAAATCCTAAAAAAAATATTATAAAGAGATTCAGGTCATGGCATATAGCTCTAAAAGGATACATTTATATACCGTATGTTTCACAAGTAGTATAAATATTTCAAAATAAAAAGATAGGAAAATGGAAGAGAAGGTCAAATTCTTAATATAGAAAATTTTTCTTTAGAGACCTTCCAGCCAAGACCATTTTTATTAAATTTAACACATGTAGGAATAAAGCAATATTCTTGTAATTTTCAAAATTAAAAAAATATTTTTTTACAATTAAATGGAGAAACAGAGTTGTTTGGTAAAGAGTGGAAAGAGTTGTACTGATTAACTATAGGTGGAAAGATACACTGAGAGTGAAATCAACAAGTTTTACAAAATGGTGAAGTATGCCAGTGTGCGTGCATTATAAACACCAGCCCAACTCAAAAAAGACAAAGAATGCACTGTGCACCATAAAGACCAGTACAGTCCACAAACTTTTCAATTAATTTAAATAATTTATGTTACAAAAATCTATATAGAAAATTAAAATTAAAAACTATACCTGAATGCACTGATATAAAGTAAGCATCTTATGGTATAAGTGAGCAGTAATTTGCAGAATAATTATAAAAATACCGTTCATTATATGTTGGAAGTATAGAAAATTGCTAATAGTAATTAGCCTTGAAAAAGTTACGGCGGGCGGGGGGGGGGAGAGAAAAACTTTCTCTCTGTTATTTCTAGAATCACTTGCTAAGAAATAAATTTTTTAGTTATAATTTTAATTATGCTAAAGTGCAGTAATCAATAAAGGCTGAATAATCAAGCATAAGAAAATCTACAAAAAAAACACACTTTAAAATATTTTCTAAGATTGAGAGGGCCCCAATCCTTCCTGGGACATTTGCTATAGAATAAGATAAGGTTTGAACATCATAAGAATACACAGCTAGGGGATGTGGAAATGGCTTAGTCATTACCATGCTTGCCAAGCAAGTACTACAAGGACATTACTTTGCTCCTAAGTACTCAAGGAAAAATTCAGGCACAGTGGCACATGCTTGTAATCCCAGTACTGGGAGATGGAAACCAGAGGATCCTTGGGATTGCTAGTAGTCAGCCTAGCCAATCAATGAGCTCCAGGCTTAGTGGGAGATCCTCCACAAACTTTAGACAGGCAGCGAGAAAGGAACACACTCATTGTTGACCTCTGACCTATACACACACATACACACACACAGAAATCAAACTTTGTCTAACAATAACAATGTTAATGGCAGCTACCCTGAGAGGGCACAAGTTTTAATTTCAGCACTCTGGAGGCAGAGTCAGGCAGGTCTCCCATCTGAGAGTTCAAGGCCAGCTTGGTCAGCAGAGAGAGATCTAGGACAGTCGGCGCTACACAGAGAAACCTTTTCTCAAAAAACAAAGAAAGAAAGAAAGAAAGAAAGAAAGAAAGAAAGAGCAAATGAACAAAAGAAAGGAAGGAAGGAAAGAAAGAAAAACAAACAAAAGAACTAAATAAATAAATAAGTCAATAAACAAACCTAAAATAAAAAAGAAAAAAGAAACTTTAAAATGAATGTTAATTCTTTGATATATAAGCCATCCAATGCATTTTGATGGTTATTTTTTCCTATAAATAATTTGTTTTATTAGGAACAAGATATCAACTCTTTGAGAAGCAGTTGTCACGTATATTTCCAGGCCTGGTTTTTTCAAGTAAAAATCTGCCAGCCAAACAGCTACTTGGCAAATAATGACACTACTTTCAAGGCAGCCCTGGTGTGTTCAATAATCCACTACCACTCTGAAGAGATTTCAGTTCAGTTAAATTAACCAGTAAATCTGAAACCTAAATCCCTACTCCAGGAGGTATCGCTCCTGTCTTCACGGCTCTAGACAACTTATACGTGCTTTGGAAGACAGGATTCCAATGCAAGCCTGGGTCTAATACATGCTGTGATTGATTCTTCTTCTATAGGGCCAGTAACTGGAGGAATTGTGCTGTGATTGCTTTAAATACAAATCCTTCACTTGCAAGCCACACCCATGGCACACCCTTTCCTGGCTGCAGGAGTAGAGAAAAAGGGATAAGGTCTGTGAGGAAAATTCCTATGTGATTGATGGCTGGCAGGAGCTCTGGGGAACTCACTGAATCAAGAACAGCCACCGGGGAACTGTCAGGCAAAGGAGCTAGGCCCTCCAAGGATAGGCAACTGTCCACTGACATGGGCAATATGTGGAGCCTCAAAGGGAGGGATCAGACTGTCTTTCTGTGCATGAACTGGCACATTGGAGCCCATTCCCTCCAGAAGAACACCTAACCCAGTCTTCACATTAGGATGAGGAAATCAGACCTGCCTATAGTGGATGCTGATTTGATCCACCTTGGGACTTCTTGCCCTTTCTGGGGAGGGGATGTGGGGGTGGAGAGGAGGGAGGCTGAAGGCTGGGAGGGGTTTGGAAGGAAAAGGGAGTTGGAAGAAGGGGATACATGGATAAAAAATACTCTATATTATTAAAAAAAAAAAAAAGTTCAGCTCATTTTAAACCTTAGTTGGAAACACCCTCCTGTGCTATTTATTCCCTGAAGATGCCAATAAAAGACAGTTTCTAGGTGGTCTTTGTTCCAAACTTGTGATTTTTATCTTAGACCAGGAGTGCTGACAACAAGGTTTAGCACAGCAGCAACAGAAGTAAAAACAACTGGTGCTGGCAGTTGCTACCACTGCATCATTAACAGTAGAGCCTTGAAGATGCTAGAGAGTTTCAGAAAGAAGTCGAGGACAGGATAGGAGGGATGTAAACGTGTTCAAAAAGACAAAGAATGGAGTGTAAGAGAAAACAGAGTCAACACCGCATGCTGCAAAATGTAGAGCAAACATGATGAGAGACTTCACAACATGGAAAGAAATCCTGGGAATCCCCAAACCTTAAAGACTGAGAGTCCTGCCGAGCAGAGGCTCAGAAGTTGCAACACTAACTGCTGTAAGAGTTGAAGGTCCTGACACTTGAAGCTTTAGAGTGGGAACATAAATTGCTATAAAAAGAGAAGGTCAAACATACAAGGCTGAAGAGTGATGACATTAGTTGACACTTATTCTTGCTCAGTGCTGTTGCCCCGAGACGTTACTGGAACCAGATTTCCAGAGCTGCTGTGTGCTGGGTCATTGGCAATCAGAACACAAAGCAGTGAGCTTTTCATTTGGAACTAAGTGTCTGACTTCTGGACTAAGAACTATAAGTCTCTAGTGCTAGGAGCCTGAAGGTGTAAATCTCTTTGTCTGTTATCTCAGTACATAAACCTCTAGTATTCAACATCTCAGGGATACTCATATTAGAATTATTTCTTGCCAAATCACATTTTCCACCCAAATAAAGCAAAAAGATGTTAATTAGCTCATAAATATTATTGATGACCCAGATCAAAGCTTCTCTTTGGGATCCTAAAGAAGAGAATGATTGTGAATATCTGAATGGACCTGCCTTATGAGTGACAAGTAGACACCTGAATTTTGTTGTGTCTAGCAAAATCAGTAAGACTGATAAGAATTTTGCTTTGAAGTTTGACCTTGACCCTTTTGACCTTTCTTTCTCAGAAAAAAGTAGGAGGCCAGAAACACTGAACGGATAATGGGCCCTTGAACTGCACATGGATACTTTAGTAAGATACTTCTGATGGGTTTACAGAATTATAATTCCCAGTGCCACTGGGTATTTAGAACTTGACCTACACACCAAAAACAGAAGCTATGGGAGGCAAGTAAAGATCTTGAACCCCACCACAGGCTTGGATTAAGAAGGATGAGGTGATTTAAAAATTGCTGAAGAGTTGGATCATTCTCAGTATAAAAGTTATTATTTGTCTATTTTGACATGTAAAAATTCTTTGACTTTTATTTTTATGTGTTTTGTTTTATGTCTACATATGCCCATGAGTATATTATTACAGGAAAGTAGATTAACTTAAAGAATAGTGAGTGCCCTTAGCACAGAAACTTAAGTGTCTGAGACTGGTTAAATATTAGTAGATTTGTATAGAGTCCATGTTTAGTTAGGATATCCCATACCACTACACCCCACACCTGCCACCAAGCTCATGGAACTAACCTGCAAGATTTTCAGAATTTGTGAAGAAACAACTGCCTGAAATATATTAATTCCTTTTTTTGTCTCCACATGGATGAGTTATTTGGCTCTCCCAGGGTCCTGTTACTCTAGAACCAAAATAATAATGCTATTTCTATAGGATTAAATAACCCTGTACTTTTACTCTAATTGACTATTTTAAAGAATACACTGTAGACTTAAGCCTTAAATTAACCCCTAATGTGTCTTGCCAATCTCTAGCAAATATCCTGTTAATTGATTAAAAATAGAAAAGGCATCAACATACACACACACACACACACATACACATACATAAACTGATATAAGTTAGTATACATTTTTATAGTTTTCAGCCAACTTGGAACATATTTTGTTTTGGGTCAAGCTTTAAGTTAAATGTAAATACTCTGGAGTTGTTGGAGCATAGGGCATCTGGTTTAATCAGTAGGATTAAAATTTTAACACTTTGTATGATATAAATGAAAATATGTGAAGAGGAGAAGCAAACTATAATTCAAGGTGTCAACTACAAGAAGAGTTTAGTGGAAAAGGACTAACTTTATAAAAAAAAAAGCCAGAATTTTTTAAAAAAAGTTTTATTTTGATAATTCTCTTTCCCCTTTCTCTCTCCAAACCCTCCCATAAGCTCCTCCTGACTCCCCTTCAAATTCATCTCTTTTTTTGATTAATTGTTGTAGCATGCATATATGTATTTGGTTTTTTATTATCTTTTTAAAATTTTACATACCAACCACAGTTCACTCTCACTTTCTTCCTGTAGTTCATCCACCTCCTTCCCCCCCACCCCATCTCCCATCCTCTCCATCCACTTCTCACAGAGGGTAAGGCCACCCATGGGGAGTCAACAAAGTCTGGCATATTAAGTTGAGGCAGGGCCAAGACCCTGCCCCCTGTATCAAGACTGAACAAGATATCTGTTTATAGGACTGGACTCCAAAAAGCCAGTTTATACACTAGGGATAAATTCTGGTGCCACTTCCAGTGGCCTCATAAACTGCCCAAGTGACATGGATATCACCCACATTCATAGGACCCATTTTAATCCTATGCATTCTCCAGCTGTCAATCCAGTCTCTGAGCTCCCACGAATTTGGGTCAGCTGTTGTTGTAGAAATTCCCATCATGATCTTGACCCTATTTTTCATATTACCTTTCCCCTGTCTCCAACTCAACTCTGGGAACTTGGTACAGTGCTTAGCTACAGATATCTGCTTCTACCTCCATCAGTTGATGGATGAATGTTTTATGATGACAATTAGGGTGTTCATCAATCTGATTACAGGGAGAGGCCATCATAAAAAGACTTTTTTTTCCTTTTATTTAAATGAAAATTTTCTCACATAATTTATCCTGATTAAGGTTTACTCTCCCTCTACTCCTCCCAGTCCCTCCCATCCAGATTCACCCTTTTCTGTCTCTCATTAGAAAACCAACATGCTCATAAGGGATAATAATAAAATAAAATAACATGAAAATAAATAACACATGACAATAGGACAAAACAAATAAACAGGAGGAAAACTGGGTGGAAAAGGTCAAAGTAATAGATATGGATGCAGAGACCTACTTATTCACGCTCAAGTATTCCACAGAAGGTGACGCCACAATGTATATGCTAAAAACTGGTAAGGGGGTGTGTTAATAAAAATAAATGAATTAAAAATAAAAGAAAAAGAAAAGGACTCCAGTGACATGAGACATAACACAAGAAGCCTCCAAAGTTGCCCCTGACTTTGTTTTCTGCAGGCCATCTACTGCTAGGAATGCAATCCACACTGAAGAACACTTTCTTTCTCCAAAGAGACTCCCTTAGAAAAAACTACATTTTCATTTGCAAGTGGTTATCACTTGGAGATTTGATGTGAAATGTCTTTGTGCATGCTGAGAATATGATTAGATAATAAAGGAATTGTTTTGGCCTATGGCAGAGCAGTTTAAAAGCAGGCAGAAAATACAAGTATAGAAAAGGGGAAAGAGGGGGGAGTCAAGATAGATGCAATCCAACTGCCCAAGAAGCAATATGTAGTGGAGCACAGGTAAGTCATTAGCCAAGTAGCAAAACAGATTAATAGAAATGGGTTGAATTAAGAGGCAAGAGCTAGCTAGCAATAAGCCTAAGGCATAGGTCAAAAAACACGTAAATAATATAAGCTTTTATGTTTTTCTATGGGACTGCGGGTCTGTGGGTCCTGGCATTGGCCCAGACAGTTTAGAAATTGCTTACAACAGAGATTGCTTCTGGGTTAAGGATGGAGATATGTGTCCACTTCTCCTTTGAGCTCTGTGGCCTCATCTGGTACAGCCCCATGTTGCCTTTGTGCATGCTGTTTCAGTGTCTGTGAGTTTATATGTGTTGATCTTATTGATATAGAGGATCTAGCAGCCTGGTCTACAGCTTATTCAAAAACAACAAAAACAGAAGTAGGAAGAGACAAAAGAAGAAAGAGAATAAAAAAACTTTATTGAAAGCAAGCACTATAAACTAAAATAAAATACACAAAGAAACTGAAGGCGTAAAAGGGTGTAAAATATATGGCAAACAACTATGAGTTATTTACAAAATATAAAACCTTAGAACAGGCAAGGCACAGTTTAACCCACTTTTGAAAGTTTTATAGCTAAGAATACAAAGATATGACAAGGTCAGAACTGCACTCACTTTGATGAGTAAATACATACTGCTGGGCTCACAGCCCAGCCTTCCTGTTGCCTGGGGATGACAAAGCACACCCAGAGGTGGGAAAGGACACTGCCAAGGAGTAGAAGCAGAGCATTCCCAGGCCTTCCTGATGCTTGTATGAAAGTACAGAATTACCAGTAAAAAAATCTGTGTAAAGGATTATGACACTTTTTATATATAAACTTTAAGAAATTAATCAGGTAGCTATTTTTTAAAACACCCAACAAACCTTCATTTGTGAAATATAAGATCTGAAGAGTATCCAATAATAAGGGATAGATTAAAATGCTTATAATCAAGGCTAAAGATATTGTTCAGTATTAAGAGAGATTTATTGAATGTGAAGATGCCATTGTACTCACAAAGAATCACCAAGAGAAGCAGGGATGTTGCACAGGGATATCTCATAAATGGAGGAGATAAAAATTAAATAGATTCATTCCGTTGAGAAAACACAGAGTGGATTTTGTTAAGGACCTGGTGACCTTTTTGCTGTCTGGAAGGCAGACTTCACACAACTTTTTCTATAGAGGTAGACCTCATGTAAATTCCCCATAACGATTATTCCAGACTTCTTCCTCCCTAGACCATTACCTATCTTTAGGGAAGATGTTAGAAATACTTTATAACCTACTGACCTCTAGACTATTTCTCATAGACCACACTAGATTCTCGGCCTTTTAAGTATAGAACCCAACCTCAGGGTCACTGTGATTTGTAAAAGAGTGTCTATGTAGTCTCACACATTAAGCTTAATTATGCCCCTGGAATTGGACTGATTGTTGCCTTGAGGCTTTTTCCCCAAACTATACTATGTTTTAAATATGCTGACATGAAGCACTTGGCTTTAGATTTGAAGAAGTCTGATCCATGTTGAAGAAATCAACTTGCCTTAGTTTTTTCCATTCTATTACTTTTTGTATAGTTGAGTTTGATTCTCTATCTGACAACTACAGGTAGTCCCTTAAGAGATTATTTAGAGAGGATTCAGTTGCCAGTACCCATGACTTGGGGATCACACCAGTTTGTAGCTCTAGCTCCAGGGGAACTCAATGGCTTTGGCCTCTGTGGGTACCTGAATTAACACATAGACTTATTGAAACATGACACAACACACACAATGCAATTAAATATAATAAAAACAAAAGTTTCAACTATATAATTAAAACAATTAAGATCAGTAGAAACAGAAACATTTTAAGTTCAATATAATGAAAGAGATGTAAATGCATTATATATTTTTAAAAAGTTATTTGGCATAAACAAAGTACACATACATAGAAACGTGTCTCATAACATGGAAAGTTTGTTTGACAGATTTCATTGAGTACCTCGTATGTAAGCAGTAGTGTGGTACAGTCGTTATAAGAAGAAGTTCAAGAGATAGAATGAGTGTTACATTACCTAAGGAACAGAAGTCCAAGCAGAAAGCATTGCTCAGGCACTAGGTTTGAAGGTGTTTGGGATGTCCAGGAGAAGCAGGCTTGACAAACTGAAGCTGAATGACTTATATCCAACCACCTCTAGCAATATTTTTTAGCACAAGTGTCTTCCTCATGTTTATGTCTTTTATAAGTATATAAGAGGCTTCAAGTACTTATGCAAATTAAAAACAAGAATATATTTGGGAAGATGAAAATAATGTTAACTTCTTAATTATGTTCTCCACTGAATATTAACAGTGGTAACTCTCTGAAACATGGACAGTGAAGATCCAAGCCATTTGCTTGCTGAGATGCCCAGGAAGGGTTTGACAGTGGCAAATGTGTGCTACTGTTCAGGACAAGTTTGTTTGAATTCTCTGCCCTTTACCTCACCTCTACTCCCCAGCAGTGCACAAAAGCTATTTTTAACTGCAAAAGACTTTTTGCAAAATTGACATTTACCCTTAGCATCAAAAATTTTGAGCATATATTTTAAAGTGGGAAATGAATTTGATATAGTATTTTGTTTTGCTATACAATATTCCAGCAGTTAATTAACTATAAAACAATTCCCCAAGTATGCCAGAGATCTGTGCAAGATGTTGCTTTGGGCTAAATAACAAACATTCACCTTTTAATCATATGGCTAGAAGGGAAATGGAAATTCCACAAGAATTCAACATGTAGTCTTTATTTAATACAAGGGAGCTGAATCAGACTAGTACCTGGTATTTGGTAATTCAAAATATGTGGGTTGTTTTGTTGGTAGCAAGGAGAGCCTTTCAAAGTAAGTGTTTCAATTACCTCAGCATACAGACCACTGGAATAATAAAACTACATTGTAAAAATCTCTTGCAGGCACTCTTATTCTTTCTTGTCTGTTTCTGACCAATCTTCAAGTTAATAAAGTACAGAGTCTTTTCCCTCTGAGATTACAAGGATAATCATGGTATCTAAAGCCTTGTCTTAAAAAGAAATTGTGTATCTGCCTTTCCTCTTCCCAGCCAGGTTAGTAAACACACCAGCACAGGGCAGACTCTAAGAAACTATAATTTGAACTGTTATTCAGAGCATCACCATGCTGGAGCTGAGGACATGTGAAGTATTGTTTACTCATTCTCACTTTTAGGGATTAGTGCAGGAATTGAGAGAAAACAAATATTTCATACTTGTTGAAACTTAGTAAATCCTGGGACACTGGAACTTAAAGCTCTATGCTGTAATAAAAGATACATTTCAATTTTCTTTCAATAAATTATTATCTCCCTACTATATTTGGAATTCTCTAACAGTCAATTTAAAAAGGTCATAAAGGACAAAGTGTAATTCCACAAATGTGATTTTATTTTTACTTTACTTAGTAAGTGACACTCCAATTTGTAGCCTGAAGTTTTCTAACGTGTCCCAACTGTGGTCCTGCAACTGCTTATAAAATAATCATTCAGAGACTTGTAATAATTACTAACTGTTTGGCCTAATGGCTCAGGCTAATTACCAACTAGCTCTTACAACTTAACACATTCTTATTAATCTATGTATTACCACATTGCACTGTGGCTTTATTTGTGTTCCATTACATCTTGCTCCTTGGGTGGCAGCCTGTAGTATCTATGCTCTTCTCCATTTTTTCTCTGCTTGCATTTTCTGCTAGCCTCCAAGCTGCCTTGTCATAGGCCAAAAAAAGTCCTTTAATCAACCAATAGTAATAAAGGTTACTCATAGCATACAAAAAGTCATCCCATATTACCAGTTAGAACTGGTATTTTCAGTTTTATATTCTTCGCTGCATGAGAGTGATTGTCAGAACTAGTTAAACTGAATCATCATTTATTCCTCTGCAGTAACATAAGTCTTACTCTTTATTTGGCTTTGATATTATTGTATTAATCTAAAATGTTTGGTTGGCCATGGTTCTGCATTAAAAAATAGAAAACAGATGTAAAGAGATCAAGTGGCTTAGTCAACCTGCATACATCCTAGTCTACACCAGCTGTGCAGCTATTGTCGGAAAGATTCTTCTGTGTTTAAGAACCAAAAAAATGGGAGATTATTAGTGGCATGTAGATTTGTTGTTCTTTTTTCTTTTCCTGAGTATATTCTACTTAAACACCTGAATGGAGATCTGGATCAAACACAAATCTCTACTTTCAAAATTGTCTCTATAGAGTGCTTTATATTCCCCAAAATCCTCACTCTTCAAAAACATATAAAAAAATATGTAGCTGGAAAAACCTCTCCTACCTGCCTATTCCCCCCAAAATCAATAAGAGGCTTAATATTAATTATAAACTGTTTGGTCTGCAGTTTACATTAACTAGATCTTACATTTTAAATTAACCCATTTTTGTTAATACATGTATTACCATATGTCTCTTGGCTTTACTGTGTTCTTGCTCTTCACAGCATCTTCTCTGTCTTCGACTTTCTTCTCTCGGTGTCTCTGTTTGGATTTCCCATCAAGGTATGCTCTTCCTTGCCATAGTTCAAAACAGCTTCTTTATTAGCCAATGATAATAAAACATATCCACAATGTACAAAAATACATCCACAGAAAAAAAATAGAGTGGCATAAAATAATCAGCACAGTGTATGTTCACTGGTCTCCAGTGGAGAATAGTAGCTCTTTCTTTTGATGGTGATGCGGGTTTGGTTAAACTAAATGCAACACACACAGAGACATACACAAACACAGATACACACAAATGCATAATGTATGAAAGAAATATACAGGTTAAGATCAACAGAGGTGACAGATAAAAACAACTGTAATGCAATTTATATATGCATAAAAATTTCAGGAAACATGTAATTAATAAAAACTCAGTCATTTTATGTTTCATAACTATTTCAAATTTTGTTGTAATAATGGGAAATTGTATAATCCCTATTCTATTAATCAGGAAATTTGTTTTATTATTTGAACTGACACTATCATGTCCATCCTTACAGGCAGCATGAATGTCTTTATTTTATTTTATTTTATTATTATGAACAAAAAAGTCACACTTTCTATCCTTGTATATCCTTATTCAAGGTCCCTTCCCCCTCCTGCCACATCAGGCCATTCTTTCTTCTCCACAACTCCCCATCCCTCCACTGGGCAGGCAGCAGGCGGTCCCAAGGTCCCACTGTCACAATATTGCTTAGTTCAGCCTCCACTCCTGGCTAACACTGCTGGAATAAGGCACAATATTACACAGCTAACAGTAGTGTTAGACTTGACTTTCAAACCTGCTTGTATGTATCAAAACACCTCTACTCATAGACATCCAGTAGGACAATCATTGAAGTGTTGTCTCAATTTAAAATCACTTGAAATACCTGGTTGCAACTTTAAAGTTTTAAATTATTCCATATCACAGTCTTCAGAAATGTTCTATTTATAATACTCTGCTTTCACTTCCATGCAGTTTTGTGGGTGGGTGCATCATAGGAGGAGCTGATGCAGAAAAGAATGTTCATTAGATAATCATTTCACACTTTATAATATATGTGCCTAATAAAAGCGTTGAAAGATTTAAAATATTCTAGGGAAGCTAAATTCATCGAGGCAATTTGAAATATGATTTGAGCAATTATAAAAATATATTTATCAAGTGCAGACAACCAGTCTGTGTGTTTCAATGGAAAATGAGTCATTTAAACTTAGACTTCACTTACGTGTCTTTAAAACCAAAAATCTGTCATTTCATTTCTATCCCCCAAACTTACCAACATGCATTTTTCCTTCTACTATACTCTTAATAGAATCAATTTTATAAAGAAAGCATGGCAGAATAATTAGACTGTCAGTGTTTTAAATGATGAAATAGTTAAATGGAACAGGTTACTAGCCTGTATTTTACTATTTAATTGACTAATTTGAAAACAAAACACAATATTGATTAAACTGATTTGGGTACTTATTTAATTTCTTTCTTTTCTTGCCAATGACATTCAAGTCTATTTCAAAGATGTCCTGATGATAGACTGTTGTTAGTGCTATTAGTACATACCCTGAAATGAGTCAAGAGTGCTGGATACCAAAGTCAAGGGACAAATCCTTGGAAAGAATCTTTGCATGTGGTATTTGACATTTAGGGTAAGAGAGTACAAGGCCTCAGGGCTTCAGAAAGAGTTTTGAAGTTTGTGTGTTTCTAAGCAGCTTTATCTCACATTTCTTTGTATATAGCATTGAAGTTTTTTAAATATTATAAGAAAAATTAACATATAGAAGGGAATACCCACAGAGGAAAATGTGATTAGGATCCCAGCCTCCTCCTTTCTAGAGACAGGAGCCTGAAGAGGTGATGTGGTTTAATTCTGGGCTCAGCATGCAGCTTTATAAGCAAACAGTGGGGAAATGATAATTCTAAGTGGCAAGTATGGACCTGACCTATGTCACAAAGCTTACCAGGATTTTGAGAAACTAGAAACAGGTAATAAATTTATGTTTTTTTTCCAATCTCAAGGATGTATGAGCTGAGCTCTTGTGCCAGGGAAGGCCATCTAGCACATGTAAACTATATGTATCACACTGTGTGACACATACAGTTTGCACATGTCACACACATATGGAAGCAGCTACACAAAGAAGCCAAACAGCTGTCTGAGATTCTTCCAGTTTCTGTGGTGTCCTTGGGTCCTCTGACTGTTTACAAGACTAGGGCAGCAGCTGGTAGTATGTTTTAGAACAGCCTCATCTGATGGTGATGGGGAGATGTGGAGAAGAGAGAGTGATTGAAGGTGGTGGGAGGGGGAAGGGACCTTGAATAAGGATATACACAGATAGAAAATATGACTTAATTCATAATAAAAAATTTTAAAAAAATATTGATAGCTGGCTCTTCTAGGATAAATTTGGTGGCCACAAAAGTAGAAGTGCTGGATCTGATGAGGAAGAAAAATTAATATATGCCAAAGAAGATGCAAGACCTGAGCTATATACAGCGGGAAATGAAGAATACATAAGACCACATTCTGAACAGCCTGGATTAAGTATGATGGCATGCACAGTTGGACAAGCTGTATATATGTATGAGCTGTCTTGGGATATAGGACTTAGTGCTTTACTCGGTTTACTTGTTGACTAACTTCTCCTCTCCTCTTCCTCCACTTCTCCTTTTTATCACAGTGATTACCAAACTCAGTTGAGAAGATATGTGAGGAATATATTAGCTAACACTGATAAAAGAAATCAAAAGGCTAAAAGTACTAGACATGCTACTTAAAATGGATACGGTCTGTAGGAAAAGAAAACCCACAAGTTCCCTGGTTAGAAGAGCAGCCATTCACTAAAGTGATAGGGGTGAGTTAGTGAGGAGGACCCTAGGCTACTGAGAAACTCAACAGTGACTGTTCTCCACAGGGCATCAACGATGCCATCAGCAGTGCTGTTATGGAATTGGGCTCTTCAACAGCAGTGGGAGAACTAAGATCTCAGGCTGATAGAAGCCACTTGGCAGAACTTAGGTGGCAGAACCAAGAACCTTGCAATTATTTGAATGAGATTTCTCAAGTTCTAAATTGACTTCTGCTTTTAGGAATGAAATGAAGGTAGAGTGCTATGGGACTGTCAGTTTCCTAAATCAGAAGACACTGTCAAAGGATTATCTGTATTCTCTTAGTATCCAGCACAGCTGGGGTTACGGAACTGGAGTCTCTAGATTGAACCAGGGAGTCAGTACAATGCTGTCTTTTATCTATGCCATACTCGAATGCTGATTCCCTTCTAATGGGATATTAAGCTCACTGAAGGCTCCAATTTATCTTAATTCTTAATGACACTTAGCAAAGGAAAATTAGCAAAGTGAATTACAGTTTCTGTTTCCATAGGTGAAGCACATTCCTGAAGTTTTATCAGGCTGTTATGAAGACACCCTAATCTATTGATCAAGATGCCATGCCCAAAAGATTTTTCAATAAATTATGTTTTGAGATTGTTATGTAATTAATCACATAATTTCCCCTTCTCTTTTCTTCCTCTGACCTCTCCACATACTTTTCACTCACTCCTTAAACTTTATTGCTTCTTTTTCATTTATTGATGTTATGTAACTATATGTGTGTTATATAAATATCCTAAATATAAAAATACAAGCTACTAAACCTATATCTTTTAAGTTTCTCACAAAAGTCTATTTTCTCCAGTAAATTAATACCTGAGCTAAGTGTCAGAAATCTTTGGAGAACTGATTTCTAAAGATACAGTGATATTTTAGTCTTTGTAAGGTTTCACCCTCTCTACCCAATGTGACTTGAACAAAGAACATAAATATTTTGTAATAATGGCTGTGTTCAGATTTCAGTTATACATTGATTTTATAGAATAAGCAATCCCCTTATAGACTGCTCATCTATCTTGTCTCACAAAATTGTCTGCCATCTTATTACCTCTCTGTAAGGTAAGTACTTCAACACCTACCTTATCTTTTTGTTTAGACATTACACTACACTATACACTAATGCCAGCTCCAAATCTAAGCCTGGCTGAGACAGAAAAAAAAGCTACCACCATCATTCTCAATGTGAAAGCTACTCTTTGTCCCAACAACACATAACAAACTTATCAGGTTCCTCTTGATCTTGGTCAGCTAGTCGGTTTTCCAACCTTATCTACAGTCTTGGCTTCTTTCCACATTTTGATTCTCCTTAATATCATTGTATTTTATATTTAGAGGGATTACTTTCCTAACATCTAAGAATTCTCCTCAAAGCATGTTAGCACTAAAGGCATTATATAGCATTCTAAATATTTTATAGAAAGCATATTTTCTTATCCATAACATTTCTCTAATCCAACTTTATAGTCATGCCATCTTTGATCAAACAACTTCAAGACTCAGTTTTGTGTTTAGCCAAACTGCACATTTACAAGATTCTGTAACGTTTTCAGCATGTGATGTTTCCTCCATTGAAAGACTTGGAACAAGCCTTATGGACTCATGTGTGTCAGATAAGTAGTCGCTGCATATTTTTTCAGAATGTGTGAGATTAATCAGATTATAAACTCATATGCTAGTCAATCTATTATCATAGCAAGTATAAGATAAATCAGACTATAAACTCATACACTATTATTATTATAGCAAATGTGAAATCAATCAGATTATAAATTTATATGCTAGTCAGTCTATGATCATGACAAATGTGAGATAAATCAAAATATAAGGAGGCAATTATGATGGTTTTGGTTCAGAGTTTTGAAAGATTCTGTCCTTAATTTCCCAGCCTATTTTTAGGCCTGTGGTAGATTAGGAAATCATGGTGGAAACAAGTGACAGAGAAACCTGCTCATCTTCCTGAGTCCAGGAAGCAATGAGTAGGAAAAGAAGGATCTCAGGTTCCTACATCTCCTTCAAGCATGTTGCTTGTGATTAACTTTCTTTTAATATGTGACCTAAAAAGATAGGGATGAAGAATATAATATATAAGTCTTTTTATTATAGCATTAGATCTCATTCCAAGTTTCAAAATCCCACTCTTTCTTCAGAACCACAACTCTCAACAGTAAAATTCCCAAGGATTGAGAATATAATCTTCTCTAGCATTTCATTGCTGGTGACAGGCTTCCACAGGTTTCTTTGTCCTCTCAATGAGATGAGAGTCACATCACACACTGACAATTACATTCATTAGTGTTCACATGTGGTTTCCATTTGATTTTGAATTATCTTCAGAAGTAGTCATTATATTTAATAATCTTCACACATCAATTTCCTTGTACATTTCTTCAATCATTTAAAATATAATAAAGTTGCTCATGATGGCCCACACATATAAATACAAGATTCAGGAGCCTGAAGCAGGAAGACTCAATGTCTAACACAGAAACCTATCCCAAAGTACCACAAAACAATATAAAATAGGAAGATAAGGCAGATACCCACCTACAGTTTAAAAAATAACTTTTGTTGATTTTGCCTATCCAGGAGTATGGAAGATCTTTTCATTCTCTGATATTTTTCTCCAATTTCTTTTTTTCAATGACTTAAAGTTCTTGTCAAACAGGTCTGTCACTTTCTTGGTTAGAGTTACCCCAAGATATTTCATGCTATTTGCAGCTATTATAAAGAATTATATATTCCCTTATTTCCTTTGTTGGCCCTTTTATCATTTGTGTTACTGATGTCTGTTGATTTGTTTTTGAGTTAGTCTTGTACCCTGCTAATATTGCTGAAAGTTTTTATCAGCTGTAGAAGTTCCCTGGTAGAATTTTGGGGGTCACTTATGTATACTATCATGTCATCTTCAAATACAGATAGTTTGACTTTTTCCTTTCCTATTTGAATCCTCTTAATCTCCTTTCATTCTCTTATTGCTTTATCTAAAACTTCAAGTACTATATTGAATAGGTATGAGGAGAGAACAGCCTTATCGTGTTCCTAACTTTAGTGGGATTGAATTGAATTTCTCTCCACTTAGTTTGATGTTGGCTGTTGGCTTGCTGTATTCTGTTATTATGTTTAGATATTTTCCCTGTATTCTTAATCTGTGCAGGATTTTTACCACAAAAGAGTGTTGGATTTTGTCAAAGACCTTTTCAGAATCTAGGGAGATAATCATGTGTGTGGTTTTTTTCTTCAGTTTGTTTATATGATGCATAAGTTTGCCTTTTTTGTATGTTGAACCATCCCTGTATGTCTGGGATGAAGCCTACTTGATCATGGTGAATTTTTTTGATACGTTGTTGAATTCAGTTTTCCAGTATTTTATTGAGTATTTTTGCATCTACAAATTGTGGTGCATATTACACAACTGAGTACTACTGAACAGTAAAAGAAAAAATGGCATTCTAAAATTTGGAGGTAAATGAATGCATCTGAAGAGTATTATTCTGAGTGAGGTAACACGGGCCCAGAAAGATAGACATGCTATGAACTTATTTATAAGTGGATTTTAGACATGAGGCAATGAATAACCAGGTTGCAAATTAAAATTCCTGAATAGCTAGGTAACAGAGGGAACTTAAGAGAGACATCTAGGGATTCCCCTGGGAAGAGGAAGTAGAGAAGATCTTCTGAGTAAAATGGAATCATAACAGGGTGCAAGCAAGGGGAGGGAGGTAGGAACAAATTATGAGAGAAGGAGATGGTTGAGTGAGAGGAGCAACAGAGAGGGACAAAAAAAGAAATGGATATCTTAACAAAGGGAGCTGATGTGGGGTTAGAATGAAACCCTGTGCTAAGGAAACCTCCAGGAACCCACATGATGTCCCCAGCTAGGATTACAAGCAATAGTAGAGAGGGTGCCTACACAGGACTTCCCATATAATCAAATTAATGACCATCCTAATTGTCATTATAGAACCTTCATCCAGTAATATATAGAAGCAGAATCAGAGCTCCATGGCTAAGCACCAAGCCAAGCTCCTAGAAGTGAGAGAAGAGAAGATATGAGCAAAGGGGTCAGGATTATGAGGAGGAGACACACCAAGATGGCTAACATGAGCTTTTGGGAACTCACTGACTCAGAAACAATTGCTGAGGAACTTTCAGGGAAATAAAATAAACTCTCCAAATGTAGATGACAATCAAATGGTTTGGGCAGCTTGTGGAGACTTTTGTAATAGGTTCAGACTATGTTCCTGGTGTATTAACTGGCATCTCAGAGCCCCTTCCCTACAGAGGAACACCTAACCCAGCCTTAATACTGGGATGAGGGGCTTGGACCAACCTCAATTGGATATGGTAGACTAAACTGACCCACCTTGGGACTCCTTGCCCTCCTTGGGGAATAAATGGGGGATGGGGTGGGGAGGCTGGGGAAGGACTTGTAGGAGGGAAGGAGGGGAAACAAAGTTAGATATGGAAATACATAATAAAAATAAATAAAAAAGTAAAAAAAAAACTTGTTTTGTTGATTGTGTGAGTGGAGCAAGGTAACACATGAAAGAGAAAGGGATGAGTTGACATATTTTATAACTATTCTCATCACATGTGTTGACTTGACCATAATATATATTCAGTGTATGTGTGTGTGTGGGGGGGTGCTAAATGGAGAAAGAAGTAACAACTTAGTGTTCTTGCTCTATCACAAGCTAACATTGCTTTAATCTAAATACCCTCAAGAATTCCTGTTTCATGTATATCCAGTGCCATTCATGAGGATGTGATTGTGTATGTGACCAGCAAGTAAATGACTCCTTTCAAGTATCAGATTTTTCTGGGTTGTAATTTTTGCTCAACTGCTCCCTCTTCCTTCTTCTCTTCTTTCAAACCTTTGCTGATTATCATCAATTATTTGTGTGAGTACATTGCACACTCTGAAGTAAACTTATGGTTATTTACTATAAAATACAGGCAACTCAAAGAGGTTACTGTTTTGAATAAAAATAGAAGGAAATACAAATGAATATGAATTAAATATCTTTCATAGACACATTTGTATAACCTGCACCAGTCTGAATTTAGTAATGTTAATAGTGTCTTAAGATCAGTGGTATAACATAAACTTCCAAATAACCTCATAAAAATATTCAAAGAATCACCATAATTTACTTTAATAATGTTGCCTCACCACAAAGTATATTACTAATGTCTTTGTATTCCTAACTGCCAGAAGAGCTTCTTTTAATAACTGAACTTTTCTCTCTATTTTCAAGTGTATTAAAAGATTAAGCATGAATAACCCTAAAAAGGAATCTTTATATATATTTTGTCTTGATTTTTAGAAATCTTTTGCATTAGAGATAGCATCCTAGTTACCTTTAAAGAAATAACAATAACAACCTATAATTAAAATGAGCTAGGGATACAGTATACGTAAAGAGCTTATTTACCTGTAAGCTACATCATGTAGCCCTAACAACAAAGACTTCCAAACATTGTACAGTCTTATTAATAGAAAGATTATCTTAGCAATAAAAAATTGCTGAAAATTTTAATTTTTCTATTTAAATACTATTTAAATTTTAAATATTCATCCTGTCAAAGATTGTCAAGCAATGATTATCAAGGTACTATACTAGATGAATAATAAATAAGATTTTTTTTCATGAGTGTTAGATTAACTTATGAAAATAAATTATCATTGTATAAAATAAAATATGTGCAAAATATGATCAAATTATATAAATATAAAAATTTGAGAAAAGACTTTTGTATCATTCTCTAACATGATATTTATCTTAGAGAATTATAACTGTCAAATTCCATTTCTGTCTCTCCTAGGAAACTGCGGATTCAAAAAGTCTAATTGCTTATACATTACAGTATTTTGATGACATTGCTAGGTCTTTCAGCCAACAGGTAATGACTTAATTTTTAGGTAATTTAACATACAGCAGTGTGAGGGCTGGTTCTACAAAGAACATGCCAAGGCCTTGAGAAAAGGTTGGCTTAGTTAAACATGTTACTACAGCCATGGTTACTGCTCAGCTTGAGGAATGCCACAGAACAGCATGTATCATAGCAATCCATTAGCGCCATACTGAAGAGTACTTTCAGTATCCATTTTGTAAGTAAACAATTAAATAAGATAAAAATGCTATAACAACAAAAGACAACCTAAGAGTTCCCAGACCAATTTATTTACTTAAATCACATTGAGATAATAGGAAAAAATTGTTAACATAGTCTTAGAAAAGAAAAATGAACCACAGGAAACTAAGAAAATAAGTCTAATTTTACTCCTAATTCAGATAAACCATGTTGATATATACATATTTAGATAACTGATATGCTTCCAATTCAAAACTTTACTACTCACCTGCTGTACATAAGTAAGAAATATATTCCTTGATGGCTAGTCAGATTATTAAGTTACTAGCAGCACTTGGGGAACATTAAGGAAACCTCTAATAATTTTGTGAAATTATACCACTTTAAAAAAGAACATAAACTTTATATGTCAGATACAATTTGTAAAAGTTTGAAAGAAACAAAAAAAGGCTTACCTCAGTGACTTATATAGTAATCGGAACAATATTTAGAAAAATCTTTTCCTATATCTGGACATATAGGTGACACCAGACAATTATAAATAAAAATCTGCTTGTTCTGAAAAACTGTAGCATCCCCTCCCAACCCGATCCTTTCCTGCCCACCATCATTATCCCTAAACCTTAGAGGTAAAGTCATAGATGTGCTACTGAAAGACAGGCAATATTTAAACCTTTTCATTGAAAGTATTTGATATACTAACATAAGAGGTAAAATGAAGAAACAGAGATACAAGGAAAAGGAAAAAGACCATAAGAGAAATGCAATGATTATAAATCTAGTAGCTATTAATTCAAATGAATTAATAATCTGCCAAATGAGAATAAACTTAAAACCTTCAATTCCGGGTCTCACATTTTCAGAGTGAATAGTAAAAGCAATCCCAGCTATAAATTATTTTCAATAAACTCATTTTGAATGTATATGCACTATTGGGTGAAGAGAAAAACAATGGAAAAAAATAAGCATGTTAACACAACTACAAGAAAACTCAGAAAATTATATGAGTAGCAGACTAGAAGCACATGCTTGAATAAGGGGAAATGATGGTGATTGATGTAGAGGTGATTCATTGAAACTTTGAAGTTTTAAATATGTATACAAGTAATAATAGTGAATAAATTTCAGGAGAAAAATGGACAGAACTAAAGAATAAGCCATAGTTGAACATTTTGATATCCTCTTTAGAATCCCACAGATTAAGCAGAAAGACAACCATGGATGTATAACAGATCTAAAGAGGACTGTCAATAAAATCAGTCTGAGATATCTTTAGTATATGCGCTTGCAGAAGGAAGAATTATATTATTCTCAAGCTCATGTGAAGCATTCACAAAGAAAAAAACATGCTCTGTGTCATAAAACACAATAAAATCAAAGAAAAGTAAAGTTTGTCCATAAAGCAAAATCAAAGTAAATCAGAAACCAGTAACTAAAAGAAAGCTAGAATAGAAACTTCTCAAAAATTACTAATTGATTGTGAACAAGGGGATATATGGATAAAAAAATCAGACTATTCATAATAAAAAAGAAGATTTTTTTTTTAAAGGCAATGCCATAGGCCCATATATTTGAGTATTTGGTTCCTAGTTGGTAGAATAGTTTTAGAAGTGTAAAGAGGCTTGGTATGTTGGAGGAGGTGTGTCACTAGGGGTAGGCTTTGAGGTTTCAAAAGCCCACAGCATTCCCAGTTAGCTTTCTTTCTGCCTCATGCTTGTGGTTCCGATGTAAGCTCTCAGATGTATAGCATCATGTCTGCCTGCCGTCATGCTCTTCACTGTTGTAGGCTCACCCTCTGAAACTGTAAGTCCCCATTAATCAGTTTCTTTTTAAAAAAATATTTTAAAAATATTACTAATTGAATACCCACTTCAATACAGAACATGAGCCAAGGACATTTCAAGCAAATTAATAATACATTGTACTAAAATACTATGAAAAAATAATGAAAAGACAATTTATCAAAGGTTGGAAAATACAGTAAAACATGCTTAAAGGGAAATTTATAATAAGTGCATAAGAAAAAATAACATCAATATACTTTTACCTGAGGAAATTAGCATAATAACACAAAATTAAGCATAAGGCCATCAAAGAAAAAAATTACAAAGCAGATTTCAATAGAATAAAAATAGAACACTGGGAGAAAAATTAAGCTGAAAAAATTACTTTATGAAACTATTAATGTAATCAAGTAGCATATAGCAAAAAGTTATAAATTGTTCACCTGAAATATTAAAAAGAGAATCAGTAGTGGTGATGCCATAAACATGACAAACAAATGAATACCAAAGTCTGTGTGAGAGCTAATGAGAAGGCTCAGTGTGTAAATACATTCCACTCTTGCAGACGTAAGTTTGATTGGACTTGGAACACTTATGGTAGAAGGAGAGAACAGATTATTTCAGGTTGTTCTTTAAAATCTTCAAATATGAGGTATGCTTCCCATCACATACTATAATAAAATAACAATTGATAGACAGGTATATGTACAATTATGATTACAATTATTAATGTAGCGTGAAGTTCCTGGCCCAATCTAGCTAGCTCCACGATCTGGACCTGTAGTCCCACTGCCATTTAGTCCCAAATAATCACACAGAGGCTTCTATTAATTACAAGTTAGTTGGTCTATGGTTCAGGTTTATTACTTGCTAACTCTTATTCTTGAACTTACCTATAATATTTATCCACGTGACTTGGTACTTTAGTCATTCTCATCCAGCTTCCTCTGCATCTCCCTGTCATCTACCTTTCTGCTTGCCAGAATTTTCCTAGTCTGCTAGACCCACTTCTACCTCCTATCTAGCTATTTAGCCAATCAGCACTGTATTAAATAAAAAGTAGTGACAAACATTTACAGTGTACAAGAATGTAGTCTCACAGTATGTTAATGATTAATTGTTTGACAAATTCAGCCATGAATATTTCACGGTAGAAAAATTAGCTAATTTATTGAAATTAAAATTGTAGCTAATGTTCATTTTCTCAAAATTGATTCTGGCTTTAGTGTGGTTCACTGACAAAATGTACCAAATTTTATGAAGTAATATTACGTAGTAAGAAGTTTCTGGCTTTGCCTGGCACCAAGGTCCTAAACCACAATGCCAAATAATCACACAAAGGCTTAATTATAAACTATTTTGTCTATGGCTCAGGTTTATTACTTGCTAACTTTTATACTTTAAGTTAACCCTTATTTCTATTTACTTAGTCCCATGGCTTGGTACCATTTTACCCAATGCAACATTCTCACCTCACTTCCTCTGTTTCTCTGTGGCATCTGCTGCTCTGGTCTTCCACTTGCCAGAATTCTCCTAGTCTAGTTGCCCTGCCTCTATTTGCTGGCTAGGCACTTGACCAATCAGCATTTTATTAAACCAGTATTTACAGTGACAAATATTGACAGTATACAAGAGCATAGTCCCATAGCAATATTATATACATACACCTGATTCAAATAGAAGCTAGTTTTTAAAATTAGTCCTTATGCTCATTATGATTTTATGACAAAAAATGTAGGTAGAGAAGACAAACTCATTAGCATTAAAAGTTGACTATGAGAAAAATGAAAATCTTTCCATGTATTCAACTAAGCACTATAGTCTATCATACATACAATATACACACAGTAAAGGAGAAAAATACAAGTACTTTATGAACTGAAACATTAATGCATAGGGCCAAATACAAATATTTAAAATATCTTTTAGGAGCAAGGAAAGTGATATCTTGATAGAGGGAGCCATTATGGGATTATAGAGAAACTTGATGTGAGGGAAATTCCCAGAAATCCACAAGGATGACCCCAGCTTAGACTTCTAGCAATAGTGGGTAGGGTGACTGAACTGGCCTTCCCCTGTAATCAGATTGGTTAATACCCTGTCATCATAGAGTCTTTATCCAGTAACTGATGGAAGCAGATGCAGAGATCCACAGCCAAACACCAAGCTGAGCTCCAGGAGTCCAGTTGAAGAGAGGGATGAGGGACCAAATCTGTCTTCTAACATGAGGTAGATACTTGTGTAGCTTGAACTGTTTGAGAAGCCACTGGCAGTGGAATCACGATCTATGAGCTGGCTTTTGGAGACCATTATGTAAGGTGGGATGCCTAGTGCAGCCTTAATGTAGGGGAGGAGGGTGTTTGGTATTGCCTCAATTGAATGTTCCAGGCTTTGCTGATTCCCAGTGGGAGGGCTTACCCTTTTGGAGGAAGGGATGGAGAGTAGGTAGAGAGTGAAGGCTGGAGAGGAGGAGGAGGAAGAGGAGGAGGACAAATGGGAGAGGTAACTGTGGTTAGTATGTAAAATAAATTAAAAAAAAAATTTAAGTAAAAAAGTATAATAAAATATCCTCTAGAAAACTGGGAATAATGAAGAACTTATTTTATTAAATCAAATATAGAAAATCATTTAAGAAATATTTATAAATGAAGAAAGACTGACTTTTTGTTCCTATTTAATAACATACTAATCATTCTAACTATTTCATTTAGAAAAGAATGGAATATAATTGTAACACTAAAGAAAAAGAATATTTTTCAGAAATTTTTACAGATGTCTGTAGAAATTCAAACAATTGAAAAAAAGGATCAGTGGAATTGATGAGAGATCACAGAAGACAAGTTACTCTACAAAATGTTCAATAATCTATAAATACCTACTAAGATGAGATTTAAAATTTTAAAAACTGATATCTTAAAATTTTCTCCATCAAAACATAAATGGCTGAAGTATAAATCCATGGAGATTGGCAGCTGAATTTTAAAATAAATGGTTAAGAAGGACAGAAATCTTAAGCTTTCACTAGGAGAACAAATCCAATGTTGTGGTAATATATTGTATATTTAATAAAAATCAGTGTGGAGATCTGAGGACAGAATCACTCACAGTCAAGTCATGAAGGTCAGAGAATGGTGACCCATGTCTTTAATCATTCTGGAGACAGAGATCCTTCTGGATTTGTGTGAGTTCAAGGCCTAATAGCCAATAGTAGCTCACACCTTTAACCCAAATTCTAGGATTATGATACAGAGTTGAACCAGGAAGTAAAACAGCTGGGTGGGGAAAGATATATAAGGTAGAAATTGAGCATTCTGTAGAAGTGACCAAGTTAGGCTGAGGACCTGTGAAGATAGAATTTATCTTGTCTGCCTGAGGATTTATTTCACTGAGTAAGAATTGGCTGTGGTTTGTTTCCTATCTCTCTGATATTCAAGCTTTTCCCCAGTGTCTGGCTATGTATTTTCATTATATACCAATTAGAATTCTTGCAACACTATGTTAAGCGGAGTGCTGATAATTACAAGTTTAAGAATACTCTAAAAACCAGGAGTGAATTAAGTGTGAATAATTATGATATGATTGTAAATTCTATGAGAGAAATGAACAAAATTATTGGCCAGATTCATAAGCAATGACAGCTAGTAAAATACCTAAGAAAGTCATCCAATTGGTCCCAAAGACTACTCCAGATCAAATTAAAAATTTGTCTATGATGTGGAATGATTTATTTATTTTTTATTTTTTAAAGTCCTTTTATTTAGAAAGTCTAACTCAACTGGTTATGACAGAAGGAAGATCTTACAAGGTAAACCTACCAGTGGCTACCACATAAACACCCATAAAAACCTAAAAGAAAATTTTTATTATTGGCTGGCAACTACCTGGTGAATTTATTCAAATCATGCAGCCTTGAGCCTTACAGCTTCTTTTCTTTCATGTATAAAAATTATATCCCGGTTGGCACACTTCAGTTAGTGAGGAAACAGAACTACAGAAGCCAAAAAAGCAGTGGTAAAAACATTTCAGGACTTTTTACTCAGAGACTTTCCTGAAACTAAGGACTAGGTTTTAGTTTGCATTTTTAAAGTTGTTGGGCTTAAAGTCAAAATAGTCTCTATAACATGGCGTTAGTTGTGCTAAGGTCTGGGGGTCTCTTTCGTTCTCCACTGGTTTTATGGGCATGATTTAAATCATAAACTTATCTTTGGGCAGGAAGTCATATTGACCCTTCAGCATTAACAACTGAACAGAGCTTAGTCTGCTTTCCATACCTAAATAGGCTGTTGATCACGCTTGGTCCTACACAAGGCAGGAGCGAAAGAATGAAGGGACCAACAACGACTATAACCTGTGGGACCAGGAAAGCAAAGACAGTTGCTAGTTGGTAGATGTTTGGTGTTTTGTTGGTTTGTTTTGTTTATTTAGGTTATTGTTGGCCATGCCTAAAGTTTTTTTTTTTTTAATTACCCCTTACAAGGTGGCATAACATTAACATTTCTCTGTGTTATATAATGACCTCCTGAAAAGGAGGCCCAGTTTTCTTTGTTCTTAAAGAATGTCTCTGGCTCTGAACTTTCGAAGGGTGTAGTAGAATTTTTCAGATGGCTTAGGTCTGTCTAAGCATTGAATTCCTTTAAGTTTTTAATCCCCCTTAATGAGAGTTAAACTTCCAACTGCACCAGAGAATATGATGTCTGCTCCCACCAAGGGGAAAATGAGAATGGGGATGGCTCACTGCCCAGAATCTAGATTTAGCTGTACCCTGCTTTTTTTTTATTTTAGATGAACACCTGTGTTACACATACACAAAGAAGCAAAAAAGAGGGGCCTACTCCAGTGCAAACAATTTACAGGATGCACACTTGGTTAACCTTTAATGCAAACAAGCCAGGCAGCCTCTGGGGCCTGAAAATACACTAGGCAACCATTCTTTGAGTTATCTTTCTGAATATGGCTAGAAGAATATGCAAGGGGGAATTGGTAACATAAAGCAGGCACTCTTACCATGGAGGTCACCAGAGTGTGCTTAAATTGGTCCCATTTACAGTTTCCAGGATTAGAAGCAGAGTGTAGTATAGATTAATTTTGATCCTAATATACTATGAGGGCTTTGGGTCCAGGAGCAGCTAGTAGACTTTTTCCTATGTCTGGGTAAGAATGGTTAAGGAACTGATACATTCCTTTTAGCATACTGAACACAGAGTAGCTGCCTTTTGTTGTAATTTGGATCTTTACTCCAGTGGTTAGCAAAATAATTCCTGAGGAATTTGAAGTTTGGGGGCATGCCACCTTAGAGAGCTTTTATTCCTTTGGTACCAAAATGGGCCAGTTTGAGCTAATGGAGCAGATGGCCCTAGGTAGAAGAGTTTTGTTCATTTGTTTTTGGTTTTTGTTTTCATAGTAAATTTTTTTATCTGGGTATCAAATATTTTCTTTTCTTTTTTTCTTTATTTTTTTATTGTGAATAAAGTCATATTGCTTATCCATGTATCATCTTGTTCAAAGTTCCCTCCCCCTCCTGCCCATCCCAGTCACTCTCTCTTCTCCCCACCACTTTATCTCCTCCCCAACAAGGGCAGGAGGTCCCAAGGTCCCAATGTGTCTTAATTCAGCATCCACTCCTGACAGATTTGCTTTCCTTACCTCAACATCAAGACTGGGTCAGGTGTTTCTCTGGAGGGAATGTACTCCAAGTTGTTGGTCTAAGGTGTTTCAGAACCCAAGCTGTACAATGGTTGTGGTTTGCAACCTGGACATGCTTTGCTTTTTGCTTTTTTGTTTAAACTGACCCCCCAGATTCTATCAGTTTTCAGATAATGAGTCAAGCCTGCAGGTTATGATGATTTATTTTTGGGACTAAAAAAAAGTCATTGTGGTCCCTGGAGCATTTAGTTTTGTGACCACACTGAAAACAGTGGTATTTATCCAGCTCTTGGCAGTTTGGTATTAGGTAAATCAGAGAACCTTTATTTCATTGGTGGACTCACAGCCTCAGGAATAGAATATGGGCTTGGCCATAGTGGATAGATTTCACATGAGATCATTGATTTTGGTCTCTTTTAAATTTTTATACCCAAGATTTTCATTTTGCGGGGTTATGTGCCCTTTCTATGAGTAGATAAAGTGTCGTAAACCTTGAGTCAGTCTATCTTTTTGAGTCAGAGGACATAGTGGTGATGACCCATTTATTGTTCTCTGTAGCCTCCTTTAGTGAATGGGAGATAATAGGCTGACAGTGATGACCTGCATTTCTGTAAGGGTGGTAAGCACTACAGAGTACAGACATTTATAGTGGGCTCCAGTCTCTGGTTTGGAATTCTCTTTACCTACACAAGTTCACCAGCCTAGAACATATAGACAGGATCAGACATGAGCATGGCAGCCTAGAATATATGGACAGGATCAGACATGAGCATGACATTCAAACTTTCTAAGGAACAGTCATCTTGTAAGGATTTAAAGAAGAAATAAATGACTAGTATTTTCTGCTTTATAAACACCATAAAACTTGCAAAAGGCTCCCAAACAATTTTAAATGGAGAGACGCCTTCTTGCTATGGATAGTAGTTGAGATGCCAAATATTGGGAAGTCAGATTAATTTTTTTCCATTCTCAAAAGCATATTAGTCCAAGTTTCTTTCAAGGTCCTATTGGTTTTTTGTTTGTTTTTATATGTAGGTGCATTTAGTTTTTAATCAGTTTTTGCCAGATTTTGTGAAATTTGGCTGTGAAGGTCGACTCAGGGAGAGGCTAATCCACACCTAGGAATCAACTACTGGAAAACTGCTTTAGTATTTTTTAAGAATATCACTGCAATTTACAAAGATGCCTCAACTGTGTTGTATATCTGATACAATATGTGTAACTCACTCATTGTAGAAAAGGATTGTGTCTAATAGAAGCAGTAATTGTTTCCTACATATAGTGTATTGCTTCCAAAACTATCAGCTATGTTACTGTCTTCCTCTCTGCCTGACGACAGTGGGTAATAACACCAGATGTCAACCAATAAATTGATACAGAACTTCCAAGAGCACAAGTGAAAAGGCAGCTTTTAATTTGCCACGAGTGACCAAGTTAATAATGAAATAGAAACATTAAAGCTGTTCATTTAGCATCAGACACTGTGAGTTCTAAGATTGCCCCATATGTCACTAAAGAAAGGCATATGACAAAGTTAGTGCTTCCTGCACACATGGGAAACTTCCCCACACTGTGCACCTGTCTAATAAAACAGAACTCACAGGGAAACAGACATAATTAGAAATTCTTCCATATTGGAACTATAACTTTATCTAAAAATATTGCTTATTATTTCAAAGATTCACGAGTATTTCTACAGAACTTAAAAAAGGGAACATTTCAGGCAATATGCACTTTTGCTTTAATTTTATACCATTTCTGAAATCATGGAGATCTATACCACAAAAGTTAAAGATTTTAAATATTTAGTAAAATGTACCTTTTAACCTTCTGTCTCCTAGAAGACAACCCAAAGCCTCTTTAATTCATTAAATTAATCCTTGGTGGCCACAGAAGAGTAAAATTTCCACTTCTTCAGCATGCAAATGACTCTATTATTGTGTAGAAATATACAACACTAAAGTCATCTAGTTGCCTAAGTGAATTCAGCTCTGAACTGGCAACAAATTTCAAATGCACACAGTGGTAGTTAAAGCACCGCAATGCTTAATTAACATAAAAGGCCAACTAGTGTTTTATTTTATGAATACATTTTATTTTAAAGTTATTTTAAGAAGTTAGTGAAGCTAATACTTTGGTGTAAAATTACAATAGGCTTCGTGCTTTGAGCATGGTGCAAGTTTAATGGGCCTGAAACCTGTAGTGTATAAGACCCTTCAACAGCTTTAGGTTTCATGTTATCTATTCATAGATATTTCAGATCATAACTATATACTTGAATTGTTGGCATGTTCTGTGTTTTACTAAGTATGTATCAAAAAGCCTTATAAAAATCTACTAGCAGTAAGCTAATTTTAAAACACAACTTGTAAACCTTTTTTTGGTATGCATTAGATTGTGTTGGTGGACAATGCCACAGGCAGAAGGCACAAATTAATAAATTAAAATTCTTGTATAAGGCATGGGATAACTACCTCTGAGTAATTTGTCAGGGAGACCCCAGAGGTATCTAAAACAACACAGACTACTTCTACTGCTTATGCTTGTCCATCACAATTACATGGTAAAAATTGGTGGCTGAAGATATCACACATTTTGGCAACAGGACGTAGAGAAAACAATCTCAGCCTTACAAGTAACTTCCTTCTTTTGCACTGCCAGAATGTACCACATATGATGCTGATGCCGAGGGACGAAGGATATCAATAGGACTACCCAGTGCTAGATCTTGCATGTTATAATATTTATCTAATTTCACCAAAAATAATATCTATCAAAATTAATTGAATTATAGATGTTAGATCTGAGTACTTGTAATCAATGTAATCAAACAAAAATTCTATCTCAAAAGTAAAATGCAAAGTGTCCTATAATTTTGTGAAAGAAACAAACATGACTTAGAAAAGCAAACTTACTTTATTATTTTAGGAAAGCTTTACAGTTAGAGGAGCACTATTAAAGATTCAGAGCATCACAATTTCCTGTCCATCCAGTGTCTCCTGTTGCCACCAGCTTGAATTAGTGTGAACATTTGTCAGTATAAGCCACTAGTTGTGCTATAAATAATTGCATTATTATAAACAGTTGAAGCCTCTTCCTAATTTAGACCCTTGGTGTCTTCAAATACTCTAACACACATCAAAATTGCATCCAAGTATCATCTTATGTTTAGTCCCACATCTCTTTAAGCCCATGTTTGTTGGGTTTCAGCCTTCTGTTATTGATATCCTTTGCAGTTTTAAGGTAACTGGTCATTAATATTGTATGGTGATCATGAGTTAGGCTTTTTAACATGACTAGAACTTGGTGGTATGGTGGCAAATCCTCTTTCATGGCACATTGTCTTTAGGATCTAAACTAACAATTGAAAGTAATGCATGATGGAAGAATCAATGAGGCTTCCCCACTAGAAGTTAAGATGTTTATGCTTTTCATGCCAAACTGTTTTGAAGAAAGTTATTAAGTGCAGTCCATACTTGAGGAATGGGTTGTAATACTCTTAATCATCAAGATAGCAGTAAATATAGAAGTGTTTAGACTCTACTCAAAGTCTTATATTCTTTCATTTATTTACTTACTTAATGGTTTTAAGTCAATACTTGATTTATTTTCTACCATTCTATTAATTTTGTTGTTTAAATTGATCTGACTCAGTGGTCAAAAGGTTGCTATGCATGCAAACCTAAAGATCTAAGTTTGGATCCCAGTATGCAAGCAACAATATCAGGCTACACATGCACTTGTAACTTCAGCCTGTTGGTGTAGAGGTGGAAAGCTTGTTGGGCTTGCTGGCTGACAACCTAGCTCTGGATTCAGTGAAATACCCTGACTAAAAAGAAAAGACACAGTCAGTGATAGAGCAGGATTCCTAACATCCTCTTCTGGCCTCTGCACACATACCTATAACCAAACCTGCAGATACTCTACACACACCAGCTTTTACTATTAAAAATTCTATCTATTGTCTCTTCAAGTCTCCCTCAGCCATTTCATATACTTCTAGTTCTTAGTATCTGTGGAACACATATCTGTAATTTTTTTTTGGAACCACAGAATATCCTAGGCTTACTTGGTATATGTTTAGATCCATTCCTACAAGCAAACATTTTTCACAGCTCCCTTGTTCTTTTCAGTGACATTAGAAACACAAGTCTGTGTAATAAGTCATTATGACTGAACTCTTGCCCCTAGAAGATCCTCTGTGCTGAAAGACCAAGTGTTTATGGTTTAGCAAATAGACTATATGCAAGTATACATATATACATATGTTTATCTGTACATATATTAAACTGATAATGAATGTCTAATGCAAAGCCATTTGTTGTTGGTCCTTATAAACTTCTTTCCTTAGTTATAACTTCTCTCTAATCTTGAAAAAAATGCTCCATTGGCTTCTCTCTACTTACTTGATAAACATTCTGCTCCAGACAGTATGTGTGTGGTTTTCAGAATTTCTAAGTCACATATAGGTGGGAAATGCCTTTTTTCAAATACATAACAGTACTATAAATGATTGCTTTTGTCTTGAATCTTCTAGATTTTAATTATTTCTGAAATTATTACATTAGAATTTTCCTGCAACTCTGTCATTTAGTAGTTTTTTTTAACCTTCAGGATTTTATCCTAGAATATTAAAATATTCTTTTTTGGCTTTTTTATTAGCATAGATGTCTATTCTTTGTTCTATGAAGTTATAGGGTGAGTAAAATGTAAACCATGACATATGTATTCTTGCAGAAACACATACACATTTACTGTTCTAGAAAGATCTTGAGATTCCATTATACAGCTCAGCTCTACCTTGAATTTCTGTGACCTACAGCTATTTTTCTCACTTTGGTCTTCATTTGCAATATACCTTTGCACATAACATTTTCACTCTAGCTAATTTCTGTAGCAGGAACCAAGATTCATTCATGTCCTTTCTTGCTGAGAGGACATGTATCTTAATAATTAATAATGTTCCATTTTAGGGTTATACCACACTTTATTTGTCCATTGAACTACTCAAAGAAATTTTACCTTTTTCAGTTATTAGTGACTATGTATAAAGATGCTAAAGATATTTGTGTTAATAGTCTTCTGCAAATTTGTGGTGGCCATAGTGCTTTGGTAGGCATTAGCTGTGACCTACTGTGCTTTCTTCATCTGTAGTTGAGCATTACCTGGCTTGAGGAGCTTTAGATTTTATGTTTTATGTTTCATGTATTTTAGAGAGAAAATAAGTTTTATTATTGTATGGGTTTTTTTCTACCTATCTTGAATGTTTTGCTTTTTTATATAAAGTTTGATATTGATTTTAAAAAACAGTAGATAAAAGTCTTCTGCATAAGTATCATTTTCAAATCTGTTGAATAATAACTAAATAAATAATTGTTGGATATTATGGTAAAATAGTGTTTTATTTTAAAGAGATTACCAAATTACCTTAAGTGACTGTACCCACTTCACATTTATACCAACAATACGAAGTATTTTTTGTTTCCCAATGCTTTTTTAATTTATATAGATATGCAATTAGATAACATTGTTAATTACTCCATACTTTCCAATGTACACTTTCTCACATTTTTGTCATTGTGTGTTCTCTTCTATGATAAATTTGTTGATCTTTTATTTAACCCATATTGATTATTCAGTTTATTTCTTTATTTTATATGTAACCCTTTAACACAACACTTGTACATATTCTTAATTGTCTTTCCTTTTTTTATTTATTTAATTCATTTTTACATCCTAACCACAGTATTTCCTCCCTCTTCTCCTTCTATTCTTCCCATTCCTTTTTCCCTCTACCCCCACCCTCAATCCACTTATCCTCTTTTTCTGTTCAAAAAAGGGCAGACATTCATAAATATCAAAAAAGCTTGGCATATCAAGTTTCCATAAGACTAATCACTTCTGCTTTATTTATGCTAGGCAAGGTAATTCAGTATAAAGAATAAGTTTCCAATTTTCAGCCAAATCTTTAGGGACAGTCCCTGTCCCCAGTGTTAGGAGACCCAAAAATAGACCAAGCTAAACATGTTACATATATGTAGAGATCCTAGGTTAATCTATTCAGGCTCCCTGGCTGCTGGTTCAGTCTCTGTGAGCACCAATGAGCCCATGTTAGGTGAGTCTGTGTGTTTTCTTGTGCAGTCATTGACCCCTTTGGATTCTACAATCCTTCCTCCTTTCCTTCATCAGGATTCCCTGAGCTTAGCTCAGTGCTTGACTGTGAGTCTTTGCTTCTGTTTCCACTAGTTAACTGAATGAAGGCTCTCTGATGATAATTGGGATAGTCAGCAACCTGAACATAGTGCATGGCAAGTTCAAGCTACATATCTACTATTGGTAGGATGCTTACCTGGGGTCATCCTTGTAGATTTGTGGAAGTTTTCCTTGCATTCAATTTCCACCAGAGGACAAAAAGCTCTTCTTTCCAGTCATGTGTTTCAGTACTCTCACTCACCACTCACTCCCCAGCCTGATCAATCAAGTTCCTAAGCCCTTCTTCCCTTAATCCACCCAGGAGATATCTCAGCTAAAACAATACTGTAAAGTATAAGAACTGAAATAAATATCATAATTCTAGACCTCAAGCTCTAATATAGAGTTATAGTAATAAAAACAGCATTATCAGCATAAATACAAAAACATTGATCAATGGAATAAACTTAAAAACTCACATATAAATTCACACACCTATTGTCACTTCATTTTTGACAAAAAAAAAAAAGCCAAAACTATACAATGGAGAAAGCATCTTCAACAAATGGTGCTGCCTAACTGGATGGCAGCATGTAGAAGTACAGAAATAGATTCATATTTATCATCTTGTACAAAACTGAAGTCCAGGTGGATCAAAGACCTCAACATAAATCCAGTTACACTGAACATAATAAAATAGAGAGTGGAAAGATAGGCAACTCTCCACTGACATGGGCAGGATGTAGAGCCTCGAGGGGAGGGTTCAGACTGTATTTCTGTGCATGGACTAGCACCTTGTAACCCATTCCTTCCAGAGGAACACCTAAAACAGACTTGACATTAGGATGAGGAAATCAAAATTGCCTGGAATGGAGGCTGACCTAATCCACCTTGAGACTTCTTGCCCTCTCTGGGGAGGAGATTGGAGGATGTGGAGGAGGGAGGCTGAAGGTTGACTGGGAGGGGCTGGGAGTGGGAATGAAGTTGGAACAAAAGGATATATGGATAAAAAAGACTTTATTCTATAAAAATAAAAGAAATGAAATCTCAGAAGAGAGAGAGTGGGAAATAACCTTGGACTCATTGGCACAGGAGAAAACTTCTTGAACAGAGCACCAGTAGGACAGACACTAAGGTTGGCACTTAATGAATGAAACCTCAAAAACCTGAAAATCTTCTGTAACAAAAAGGACATAGTCAATAGGACCAAATAGCAGCCTTCAGAATGGAAGAGGGACTTCACAGACCCCACTTCCAATAAAGAGCTGGTTTACAAAATATATAAGGAACTCAAGAAACTAGACATCAGTAAAACAAATAATTTAATTAAAAATGAGGTACAAGACTAAACAGAGAATTTTCAACAGAAGAATCTCAAGTGACAGAAAAACACTTAGAGAAGAATTCAACATCCTCTGCCATTAAAGAACTGTAAGTCAAAACAATTCAGAAATTCTACCTTAGATGTGTCAGAATACCTAAGATCAACAACACAAGTGACAGCTTACCATAGAGAAGATGTAGAACAAGGGAACCACATTTTCATCATTGATAACAGTACAAACTTGTACAGCCACCTTGGAAATTAATATGATGTTTTCTCAGAAAATTGGAAATCAATCTACATCAAGATACAGTAATAACACTCTTAGGCATATATCCAAAAGATGATTAGACATACCACAAGGACATTGCTCAACTATGTTCCTAGAAGCATTATTTGTAATAGCCAGGACCTGCAAAAAACTATATGCCCCTCAAGCAAAGAATTAGTTTAAGAATATGTAGCATATTACACAATGGAGTGTTATTTAGCTGTTAAAAATGAATATATAAATCTCTCTGAGTAAGAAAAATATGAAGGTTCTTTATTTTTCTTTAATAATGTAATAATTTTAAACAAAATTTATATCCTCATACATGTAAAGAAAAGTAAAAGTAGACATATTTTTACATATTTTTATTTATTATTTGGTAATTTTAACATCATGCACTTCATCAAACTCAGTTATCAGTCCTCTCAGATTCACACCCACTCTTATGATCTCCCCTTTTACTAGAGAGTCCATTCATGCTGCTCATTTACCTACTGGAGCATAGTTAAACTCACTGTGGACAGCCCTTTAAAGAAAATGAGTCCTGGGGCTGGAGAGATGGCTCAGCGGTTAAGAGCGTCGTCTGCTCTTCCAGAGGACCCGGGTTCGATTCCCAGCACCCACATGGCAGCTAACAACTGTCTGTAGTTCCAGTTCCAGGCAAACACCAAGGCAAATAAATAAAGTTTTTATGAAAAAAAAAAAGAAAAGAAAATGAGTCCTTCCTCAGCCACACCTGTGCCAGATACCATCAATACAGAAGTGACACACTGTATTTTAGCTATGCTCTAGCCTTGAGCTCTTGTATACAATGTATACAATGAGATTTTTTCTAAGTCCACTAATGAGTGAGTATATTCCCTGCTTCTCTTTCTTCACTTGTGATACCTCGCTCAGGAAGATGTTCTCCAAATACATCCATTTGCCTGCAAATTTTAGGATATCATTTTTCTTACTGCTGAGTAGTACTCCATTGTGTAGATGTACCACAGCTTGTTAATCCCATTCCTCAGATGAGGGGCATCTAGCTTGTTTCCAGGTCTTGCTATTACAAATAATGCTGCTATGAGCATAGATGAACTTTTGGAGTGTGAATGTGCATCTTTAGGATGTATGCCCAGTAGTGGTATTGGTGGATACTTGGGGAGATGAATTTCCAGTTTTCTGAGAAACCACCATACTGCATTCCAAAGTGGCTGAACAAGCTTATACTACCACCAACAATGGAGGAGTGTTCCCTTTGCTCTGCAACCTCTGCAGCATAGGCTGTCATCTGTGTCTCTTATTTTAACCAATCAGACAGGTGTAAGGTAGTATCTCAAAGTTGTTTTGATTTGTATTTCTCTGATGGCTAAAGATGCTAAGCACTTTTTCAAGTGCCTTTCAGCCATTTGTAATTCTCCTGCTGATAATTCCCTTTTTAATTCTGAACCCCATTTTTTAATTGGGTTATTCAAGGTTTGATTGGGCTCTAATTTCTTGAGTTCTCTATATATTTTAGAGATCAGTCCTCTATCACTGGTAGGGTTGGTGAAAATCTTTTTCCATTTTGTAGGCTGTCGTTTTGTCCTAATGACTGTGTCTTTGTCTTTACAGAAGCTTCTCTGTTTCAGGAGATCCCACTTATTGATTGTTGTTCTTAGTGTCTGTGCTACTGGTGTTATATTTACAGAGCGGTCACCTGTGACAGTTCGTCGGAGGGTATTTCCCACTTTCTTTTCTATCAAGTTCAGTGGGGCTAGGTTTATGTTGATATCTTTGATCCACTTGGATTTGAGTTTTGAACAGGGTGATAGTCTTGGATCTATTTGCATTTTTCTACTACCATCCAGTTATACCAACACAATTTGTTGAAGATACTATCTTTTTTTCATTGAATATTTTTGGCCTCTTTGTCAAAAATCAGGTGTTCACAGGTGTGTGGGTTACTGTCGAGGTCTTCAATTTGATTTCATTAATCCAGTTTTCTATACCAGTACCAAGCTTTTTTTTTTTTTTTTTTTTTTTACTGTAGCTCTAAAGTATAATTTGAAGTTGAGGGATGGTGATACCTCCTGAGGTTCTTTTGTTGAACAAAATTGTTTTAGCAATTCTGGCTTTCCTATTACTTCAAATGAAATTGAGTATTGTTCTTTCAAGGTCTATAAAAATTATGTTGGGATTTTTGATTGGAATTGCATTGAATCTGTAGATTACTTTTGGTAAGATTTCCATTTTCACTATGTTGGTCCTACCTACCCAGGAATATGAGATATCTTTCCTTTTTCTGATACCCTCTTCAACTTCTTTCTTCAGAGATTTAAACTGTTTCTCAAACAGATCTGTTACTTCTTTGGTTATAGTTACACTGACGTATTTAATGCTATTTGCACCTATTATAAAAAGTGATGTTTCCCTTATTTCTTTTTTAACCATTTTATCTTTAGTGTATAGGTGAGCTACTGATTTCTTGAGTTCTTCTTGTATTCTGCTACATTGCTGAAGGTGTTTATCAGCTATAGAAGTTAGCTGGTAGAATTTTGTGGGTCACTTATGTATACAAATATATCATCTGCAAATAGAGATAGTTTCACTTCCTTTTTTTCCAATTTGTATCCCCTTAATCTCTTGTTCTCTTATTGTTTTAGCTAAAACTTCAAGAACCATAGTAAATAGATGAGAAAAGAGAGGACAGCCTTTTCTAGTTTCTTATTTTAGTGGGATTGCTTTGAGTATTTCTTCATTTAGTTTTATGTTGGCAGCTGGCTTTGTGTCAATTACCTTTATTATATTTTGGTATTTTCCCTGTATTCCTGACCTCTCCAAGACTTTTATCATAAAGAAGTCTTGTACTTTGACAAAAGTTTTTTCAGCATCTAAGAAGATTATCATATTTTTTTCCTTCAGTTTGTTTACATAATGAATGACATTTACAGTTTTCTGTATGTTGAACCATCCATGTATTTCTGGGATGAAGCCTACTTGATAGTGGTGGATGACTTTATATATATAGTTGGATTTGGTTTGACAGAATTTTGTTGATAAATTTTGCATCAATGTTCATGAGGGAAATTGATCTGTAATTCTCTTTCTTTGTTCTTGTATCTTTGAGTAGCTTGGGTATCAGGGTTATTGTGGTCTCATAAAAAGTTTGGCAACATTCCTTCTGTTTCTACTGTATGGAATAGTTTGTGGAATATTGGTATTAGTTCTTCTTTGAAAGTCTGATAGAATTATGCATTGAAACCATCTGGGTGTGGGCCTTTTTTTATTTGGGAGCCTTTTAATGGCAGTTTCAATTTCCTTTGGGGTTGTAGATCCTTTTAGGTCTTTAATCTGATGTTGATTTAATTTTGTTAAATGGTACCTGTCAGAAAGCTGTTCATTTCTTTTAGGTTTTTTATTTTTGTGGAGTATAGATTTTCAGAGTATGACCTAATAATTCTCTGGATTTCCTGGGGGTTTGTTGTTTTGTCCCTCTTTTCATTTCTGATTTTGATAATTTGGACACTCTCTCTGCTTTTTAGTTAGTTTGGATAAAGGTTTTTCTATCTTGTTGACGTCTCAAAGAACCAACTGTTTGATTCATTTATTCTTTCTATTGTTCTCTTATTGTTTTCATTGTATTGATTTCAGCTCTAAGTTTGATTATTTCCTGCCATCTACTCCTTCTAGATGTGTTTGCTTCTAATTGTTCTAGGGCTTTCAGCTGTGCTTATAGTTCTCTTTTGTGGGATTTCTCTAGGTTTTTCATATAGGCATCTAGTGCTATGAATTTTCCTTTTAAAATTGCTTTCATTGTGTTCCATAAATTTGGGTATGTTTTGGATTTATTTTTGTTAAATTCTAGGAAGTCTTTGATTCCTTTATTAATTTCTTCCTTGATACATAGGTGGCTCAGTTGAGTGATGTTTAGTTTCCATGAGTTAGTAGGCTTTCTGTGATTCTTGATGTTGTTGAACTCTAACTTTCTATCATGGTGATCTGATATGGTATAAGGACTTATACTCATTTTTTTGCCTATGTTGATATTTGCTTTATGGCCTAGTATATGGTCAATTTTAGAAAAAGTTTCATGAGGTGCTGAGAAATATGCATATTCCTTTTTGTTTGGATGGAGGGTTCGGTGTATATTTACTAAGTCCATTTGTGTCATAACTTCTGCTAGATCCCTTATGTCTCTGCTGAACTTCTGTCTGAGTGATCTATTTAAGTGTAAGAGTGGGGTACTGAAGTCTTCTACTATTAGTGTTTCAGGTTTGATATGAGGTTTAAGCTTTAGCAGTGTTTCTTTTACATATGTAGGTACTCTTGTGTTAGGGGTATAGATATTCAGAATTGAAATTTCATCTTGGTGGATTTTTCATGAGATAAATAAGTAGTGTCTGTCCTGGTCTCTATTTATTGATTTTAATTTAAAGTCTATTTTTTTGAAGGCTATGTCTTATTTATTATTTTTTATTATGAATGAAGTCATATTTTTTATCCATGTATACCCTTGTTCAAGCTCCCTTCCCCCTCCCTCTCCTTCCAGTCACTCTCTTTTGAGATGGCTCTCCTGCTAAAGGCTAGGCTCACAACCAAAAATATAAAGTCTATTTTGTTTGATATTAGAATGGTTACACCAGCTTGTTCCCTAGGGCCATTTGATTAGAAAGATATTTCCCAACCCTTTACTCTGAGCCTGTGTCTGTCTTTATAGTTGAAGTTTGTTTCTTATATGCAGTAAAAAAATGGTTTCTGTTTTTGTATTTATCATACTACACTGTGTCTTTTCATAGATGAACTGAGTCCATTGATATTAAAGGATATTAATGACCAATAACAGATATTTCCTGTCATTTTTGGTAATAGCTTATATTTCCTTTTTGGGGGTGGGATTTCTTCTGTAGGCTTATTAATTGTTTGTGGTTACATGGGTGTTTCTGGTATTCTTAGGTTGGAGATTTCCCTCTTTTTGTAGAGCCAGATTTGTGGTTAGGTTTTATTTAAATCTGGTTATGTCATGAACTATCTTGTTTACCTCATCTATGTTCATCGATAGTTTTGCTGGGTACAGCAGTCTAGGTTGGCATCCATGCACTTTTAGTGTCTGTATAATGTCTGACCAGGACCTTCTTGCTTTCACTGTTTCCATTAAATAGCTGGGTGTTACTCTGATGGGTCTGTCTATATAGGTGATTTGGTCTTTTACCTTTGCAGTTCTTAGTTATTTTTTCTTTGTTCTGTAGGTTTATTAGCTTGATTATTATATGGTGAGCAGACTTTTTTGTGGGTCTAGTCTATTTGATGTTCTGTATGCTTTCTGTGTCTTTATATGCATTTCCTTCTTTAGGTTGGGAAAGTTTTCTTCTATGATTTTGTTGTATATATTTTCTGTGCCTTTGATCTGGTATTCTTCTCCTTCGATTCCAATTATTCTTAGATTTGGCCTTTTCATGATGTCTCAAATTTCCAGGACATTTTTTGTTATGACTTTTATGGTTTTAGTGTTTTCTTTAGCTGATGTACCTATTACCACTATTGAGTTTTCCACACCAGAGATTCTCTCTTCCATCTCTTGGATTATGAGGGTTATGGTTGAATCTGTGTGTCCAGGTCTTATTTCAGATTTTCTGTTTCCAACTTTGTCTCAGTCTATGCCTTCTTTATTGCTTCTATTTCAAGTTTTAATTCTTGGTAAATTTCATTCACCTGTTTTTTTTGTTTGTTTGTTTGTTTTATTTTTCTTGTTTTTCTTTATTTTCCTTCAAGACTTTGTTCATCTCTTCTAATTTAATGTTTGTATTTTCTTCTATCTCTTTAAGGAAGATTTTTATATCCTCTTTAAAGGCTTCAATTAGTTTTATTAAACTGTTTTTAAGGTCTTTTCCTTCTGTTTTCTCTTCATTGTTATGTTCAGGTCTTGAAGCTATAGAACCACTTGCTTCTTCTGGTGTTGTATGCATTCTTGCACTGGCATCTGCCAATTGTTTTCTCAATTCACTTTTGGTTTGTTCTTGGTCAGTTCTTAGTGGGTTGCTGGTCTGAGGGCTCTTATTCAGCTATGTGTTCCGAGGGTCAGCTCGTCTTATGAGGTTGCAGTGCTATGATGCCAGTCATCACTGCTTGACCTCTCACTTCTCAGCTGTGTGCCCACAGACGCAACTGCTCCCCCACTGCTATTAAACCAGCTGTGGTCTGGGTGGAGCATGTTCCATACTGAAGATGCACACCCATCTCAGGGCCTGAGTTCAGGGACAAAGTAGACAAACTTTAAATGCTAAAATGAAACATTTCTAAATTGCTTGCAATAAATTTTCATGTACTAGCCTTCTGTGGCTTATTAAAATAAACTGCTGCTGAGAACTTAAAAAAAAAAAAGAAACCATTTAAGAGTTGTTTGATAGCTTTGTACATTTATATCACAAATTTTAGCTACCTTTACATACTGTTTTCATCTTCACTGCCTTCTCTCTCCCATGGGAAACTTCCCTCTCAACAAGACCCTTCTACTTTTATCCCTTCTGTGTTGTTGGGCCGTGATGTTTAATAATACTCCCATGCTTGAGTGTCGGTCAGGACTCTCAGTATTTTCCTACGTTTTCTTCCAGAAATTAGAGCATTGTCTAATCTGGATCCATTTTAGACAATGTTCAAATAAATCATAACATTATGTCTATAATTAGTTATTGATTATATATATGTGTGTGTATATATATATATAATTATTTCTAGCCCATATATTAGAAAGAGCTCTGCTTTATGATTGTGCCTTTTTCAAAAGTCATTTGAAGGAATCAGAAATATGGGTCAGCAGGTTCAATGTTATACTGATAGAGTGTATCTAATAAAATTTACCTGAAATTTCAAGGACAGAGTTAGGCACAGATTTATCCATGAAGATCAGGGAGTGGTGACACAGAGCTTTAATTCTAGCATTTAGAAAGTGGAGTCAAAGATCTATCTGGATCTCTGTGAGATTAAGACCAAACAGAGTTAGATGGTGGTGGCACACATCTTTAATCTCAGCACTTGAGATCCTGTGCATCAGTTTTTCAGTACTTAGGAAACACACAAGCCTTTAATCTTAGCATTAAGAAAGTTGAGCCAGGAAATGGGATAGCTTGGCTGAAAAGATAAGGCCTTTGGCCTTTAGCTTGCATCACTTTTTCCTTAGGTTGAAAACTGAGAAGAATTCAGTCTGAGGATTCCTGAGGAGAAGATAGGTATAAGTGACTATGATTTGTTCTTTCTTTTTGATCTTTCAGTTTTTCCCGATTATTTGGCTAGCTCCACATTTTTGTTTGTTTGTTTTTTATAAGACCAAGTAGAATTCATACAAACAAATCTTTTCTTTGTCATTAATACATTGGCTTATTTGAGTCCTTTGTTTTTTCCCTGTACATTTAAAAATCATTTTGCTAACCCAAACAAATGCCTACTGAATTTGATACAAATCAAATTTTCAGACTAAGTGAAGGCATTGATATGATGCTAACATTGTTTCAGTCTGTGAACCCACATTTCTACCTTTATTTAGATCTCATTGATTATTTGTTTTGCGGGGCTTGGACATTTCGGTGTATGATTTCTTATCTACAGATTTTAATTAATGAGATCTGAGGGTAGAGAATGCTGAATATTTGGCCATGTACACCCAGCATAGATCTTCTGCCAAGTTGAACTTCGGGGAAAATTGAGATGTAACTCAATATACTGACTGTAGCGGGAAATCAGGAACTATACATGTGTGCAGGTTGCAGCAGAATGCAAAAGCTGAGAGGGGCGTGGTCACTGAGAACGAGATTCGGGCAACACCTGGAGAGAGACAGGACTCCGGCGCAGGTGTTCTCTCGTGCAGAGCTCTCACAAAGGGGCAGGGCTTCCAGTTCGTAGTGGCAGAACTGGGGGCCAGCAGCAAGAGAGTGCAGCAGCGGGGTGCGTTACAACTTTATCCCTTAACTTTCTCCTAAAACCTTCTCTGTTTTATAAGTGATTCTCACAAAATAAACCTCACTTAAAACATATCTCACGGCGGGTTTTTACCAAAATAACTGACAAAAGAGTTTCTACTTGTGTTTATTTCATGATTTATTGATAATACCCTGATTCTACATGGTATGTATATGCACATGTATACATCCTAAAAATCTACTTTCAATATCACCAATGAGGTCTTCTCACCTTTATTTTTCACAAACTAGTTTTTATCTTTTACTGTTCCTCCTTCAGAAAACTGATTAACATATATATCATAAATTACTCAATTCCTCTTTAAATTTTGAATGATTATGCTGTTCAATTTGAACTCACTATATCAAGAATCTTGTTTGACCTCCAGCTAAGTTTCAACAAATGGTTTACCAATCATTTTATAAGGTTGTTCACACAAAATGTTATGACAGGTCAAGAAAGGAATAAGAATGCATTGTTTTATTCCTAGAGATTCAGTAGGTACTTAATAAATGCCCATTCTGTGGTTTGATGAAATATTGGAATTACCAAATGAGATCAATTTTCTGCCATAAAAACTTCAGCTACCTGCTTCTGACCTTCATCTTTTAGAAGCCAGGTAGACTTTTCTTCTGCTCTTGGTAGTTTTTTGAATTTCCAGGTTAACTTAATGATATCCCTGGCCATTCTGTGGGAAGAAAGAGGAGAAAAAGTAAAATTTAAATGTGAAAGTGTTGCTACTTGGCTCCAATGTCAATAATTTGCTATGGGCTGAATTCAAAAAATATTGTTCTATGCAGTTTTTCAATTATCTATGGATTTCAATTATCTAGGGATTCTTCTCCTTTATTAGGAATAAATAACTGTGAGTTAATATAATGTTTTCTGTGGAATTCAAATTTCACCACACTCAACTTTATTATCTGGAACTGGACTTTCATTTTCAAATACTGAAGGAGATTTAGAAAATTACATTATTGTTATTTTTATATGTGTGCCTTTCAAAAAGCTGACACAAAGTAATTCCTGAACAAAAAAATGATAAGCCAGGCAGATTGTCAGATGAGCTCTTTCTACTACTTTATCGTGTTTCTGAAAATTAGGGACTACAATATTAAGAAAACATTTTGAGAAGCAAGGATCTGCATAGAAATAAAGCTTGATTCATGTATATTACATTGAACACACAGTGCTACAATACCAAAGTCTGGGAAGAAATATCCTTTTAAATTCTTAGGAAGGATAATATCAGCATTCAGAATTTTTCTCAAGGAATGTTCAATATTAATATGGATTATCAGATAGTATTACTTAAATTAAAACTTTTAAGAACATGGACCAAGAACTTTAGTCATGACATTTATAAAATTATTTTACTTTTTAAAGAGTTGGTTTCCTCCAGGGAAATTTTTCTTTTAAAAAATGAAGTATAGTAAAGAACAAATTTTCATTGTAAGTTTATATGCATGCATACATACACTTACCATATATTAAACATACATATGAATTTAAATTATTTCATCAATGTGTTGATGTTTTGTGAAACTGTAGAACCCTTTAAGAGATGATTCCTAACTAGAAGAAAAGGGTCAACTCAGAGGGCTCTCATGGGTTATACATCAACGAACTTTCTAGATTCTCTGATTCTGTACTGCTCACTGATGTTATCAAACGAACTTTGTGCTCCTATTGCTTCAACTGTAAACCAATCAGGTTGGCCACATGATTAAAAGTTCTGTTACTAGCTTGAAGTAAATGAATTTCATTCTCCCTTATATTATTTCAGCACACACACACACACAAGCAAAGTTGGAAGAGAGGAAGAGATGCAGCCATTGCATCAAAGTAATGCTCCAAAAACTGTCAGAAAGACTCACAATCTCTAGGAAACCTGCTTGAGCAAAGTTGCAAATATGGGTTATAGATATAGATATGCCAAGAGGGACAGCACTCACTTAGAAGGCTTGATGACCTAGACTCAAGCTTACCACCACAAAAATGGAAAGGAGAAATGTGATTTATATAAGAGGAAACTGGAATATTCTTTTGATCACTCCTCCTAATTCTTATGTGATGTGTTTTGAAATGTCACTTGTAAAGAAGCAGTTTAACACTTCATTTGCTAGAAGACTTACTTTCCCCTCTAAAACCAACTGAGTTTTGCATCTTAACTACAACAGTTCAGATTATATAATACTTCTCACAATGTTTTATGTTCATGTGTTCTATTTTCATCATTTTACACATTGTTTAGTAAAAATGTGACATATTTTTATGAAATCCCAGAAGAGCATATCTCATAATAAGCATTCCATAAACGCACAACAAATTGAGCTGACACAATAATCATGCCATCTAATAATTCCAAGACATTTGCTACTTTTGAAAGTACAGCTGTATATATAGATACAAAGACACATGAAAATGATGAAATAATATCTGTCTTCAATTGCACATAAATTTAGAAATCAATTCAAAATCTTATGTATTCATTGTCTCATCCCCAAAATTGCGATAATTTTGTTCATTAGGAGAAAAAAGACAATAACAAAAGAAATAAGCTGGGGCTGAGGGACACTATGCCGTGCCTTAAAAGAAAGGAGTAGAGCTGAAATGCTAATGATCATGGCTGTCAGACATGTGATAAAATTATGAACTGTTTCATAATAACATAAGCTCTATTTCACCACTTACAAATTAAAACCCAGAGTATTATATGCTTTTAGAAACTATATGTGTATATACCTAGCAAAAAGCATGGGCAAATCTGTCCCAAACTGAGAAGCTGCTAATTATGGTTAAAGGAAATAAAGAGGAGACTTGGATAGTGTGATCACAGAACTAAATGTTATTACTTTTAAGTTTATTTGTTTGTTTATTTGTTTTGTTTATTTTTAAAAAAATACACTTTTTTTTTATCCCAAAATTATCACGTTAAAAACCCGCCATGTTACATGTTTTAAGTGAGGTTTATTTTGTGAGAATTATTTATAAAATAGAGAAGGTTTTAGGAGAAAGTTAAGCCACCACCCGGAGCTCTGTCGCTGCTAACCAGAAGCCCCGCCCCCTCTTGAGAGCTCTGCATGAGAGAATGCCTGCGCCTGTCCTGTCTCTCTCTAGGTGTTGTCTGAATCTCCTTTTTAGTGATCACGCCTCTCTCAGCTTTTGTGTTCTGCTGCAACTCGCACACATGTACAGTTCCTGATTTCCCGCTACATCTCCCAGTTTTGTCTAAATAGGAAGGTTTTAAACTAGGTATAAAATTATATATTATAGGGATTATTATAAGACAGTGTCTGGGAAAGAAGAAGGTATTAACATAAGTGAGGTCAAATTATTGTTAATAAACAACAACTATAAAGTGTAATTTAATATTTAAAATGCTGATATGAGAAAATGTATAGGGATTGTTTTAAGGTTGTTTATCTTAAATAATAGAGTTTTAAGACTTGAGTGTCTTTGTTGGAATGTGAAGTAATAACAACTTTAACTATTTAATTTTTAACATCGTCAAGACTTGAGAAGGAAAATATATATTTAAAGTTGGAAGCATGAAGTAACTTTTAGAATTTAGGAGAAGACAACAACAGTTAACTATTTGGACAGTTATTTATTATCACAGTAAAAACCAGCAATATTATATGTTTTAAATAAAATTTATTTTATAAAAATTATTTATAAAATAAAAAAATTTTAAAAAAAAGTTAAGCCGCCACACTCTCCCACCACCGGCCCAAAGCTCTATCACCACAAACCGAAAGCCCCGCCCCCTCACAAAAACTCTACACACAAAAAAAACGCCTACGCCTACATCCTGTCTCTCTCTAAGTGTTGTCTAAATCTCGTTTTTAGTGACCACGCCTCTCTCAACTTTTGTGTTCTACTACAACTCACACACATATACAATTCCTAATTTCCTGCTACACAAAATAGGTATAAAAGTTGAAATCATGTCATCATTCACTCCTATGTTGCCTTGGTATATTTTATATTTCCTACTCTGGTTCTCATTTCTGAAAAATTAATAACAGAACAAAATGCTTTCCAAAACTCAAGATGTGTTCATTAAAGTGACAAAGGTATTTGGATAATCCAAAGAAGAGCTGGAGATCACATTTGAAAGCTTTTTTTTTTTTTTTTTTTTTTTAAGCAAAAAGTCATTCCATATCATTTTCCTACTGTTATTTTAGAATACAGAATTATTATATTATCCTCACAACACTGCTTTTAAGTCTTGTTTTATTATTTTAGTGATGGCACTGAATGTATGTATATACTCATAAATTGCTCACAGAGGCCAGAAGAGGGAATTAGATCTTCTGAAACTGGAGTTACAGAAGGCTCTGAATTATCATGTTGGTATTGGGAATCAAACCTGGGTCCTCTGGAAAAATAGCTTGGGCTCTTAACTGCTGAGCCATCTCTTCAGCCCCCAGACATCTCTGCTGTATTATACAAATATCAAATGTTATTAAAAGTAATTTGGGCCAACACAAAATAGCAGTGCTTATTTTACATAGAAAACTGACACCTTAAGAAAGGTACTTTCTACCGATATTTGTTTAGTTACTTCATGATTTCATCATTGCAGAAGTCCATGATTGAAATACTGTTTCTCTAATATTTCCCAGGTACATTATGTAGCATGGGTCATACAAAGACCTAGCAGAGTTATTAAGGAAATGAATAAGTAATATTCCTTGCCTCTGTCAAACTCACAATCAAGGGGGAAAAAAAAGCAACTAAGCAACTTTCTCTTATAATTCATGTAGTATAATTGAAGTTCATTTGATGAAATCACACAGCTCTATAAAGGAATAAAATTAAAATTTAAATACATTCATTGTGGAGCAAGGCAGGAAATGTAACACAAATAATAGCAACAAAATAGAATAAATATACCAATGAGTATCAATCAATTTTCCTATTTTTTAGCCAGTGACATTAATTTTCAATTTTTTTTAGTTCACATTGGTTTTTATTGAAAGAAAAGAAAAACAAAACAAGACAAAATAGAAATGAAAACTGCATCTAAATTTTTTCGAGAAGATAAAAGAAAGGGAATTAGTTTTGTCAGAGCAGGATATTGTCTTAGCTAGAGACTCAGACAGAACTTAATTAGCATAATTCTCCTTGCCAGGGAGCCATGGGATGCCTCTAAGCTCAAAACCTGAGTGCTGTGCTTTAAATAAAGAAGCAACTGAGGATCTGGATGGACCTGTTACAACTATGAGGATGTAATGTCCTCACACTCTTCCTTTCCAAGTGTTTCTATTTAAAAGAAACAGTCCTGACCATCACCTTACTTTCCTGCCAGGTCATTTATGTACAATATTTAGTGGATGTGATTCTCCTCAAGCCTAACCTGAGAGCTGTGCTTTAAATAAAGCTCACTCTTCTCAGCAGGAGAAGGTGTGATTATTTCTAATGACTTTATTTCTCCAAACTCTGCCTATCACCAAGGAGGTGCCTGGGTGGAAGAACAGTGCATTCCCGTACTGTAATGATTCATACTTTACCAGCCATTGACTTACACAATGAGGGAAGTAGTAATTGCCTGATGACATGTCAGGTGACCTTTGGGTTTTATGTATAAAAGAATTCAGAGTCCATAATGCATAACAAGGCAAAATGACACTTTCAATATCACAGCTGGATCAGAGCAACCTACTTATTTTGCCTGTGATTTCCATATGAACAGGGAGTACTTATATTGGCTTTCTCATCTTGTCACACACCTTACTGTATTATTAGGACTTTTCAAAAATTGTAAATATGCACTCCAGTAACTAATTTTAAGTAAATGATCCTTGCCTTTCATATTCTCAGTGTTTCTGTTCTCTGAACCCCTGCACAGTCCACAGTCCAAATCTCAGAACTTGGTAGTTACTGAGTACAAGATTTTAAATATATTCTTGGAGATATAACTCAGTCCTCACTTCTGCAGTCACACTGACTAATCAAGAAAGTACTGTAATAGAATATTAGCTTTTATTAATGTTTATCTGATGTAGAACACTAAACTCACCACCTAGCACAGTCAAGGCAAGTATTACATCTGAGTTACAATCCCACTCCTCACTTGATAAGAAATTGTGGGCATTTTGAATTGGTTTGGCTTTGCAATTCTTGGCAGGCAATACTCATTATTTATGGCATAAAATATCAAAGCAAGAATATTTTATATAAAATGCTACTTAAGTTCTTTAGTTTTTAGAAACATAAACTTTTATTTTTAGAGTATTAGAACAATAATGCTTCTTAATTCTAAGGCACATTGGATTTTTTTTTTTGCTTTGTTTTTGTTTTTTCAATATGATCTTGGGTTCATACTCTCCTTCAGTTTTCCTTGCAGCTAGAAAATGCTTTTATTTAAAATTTTCTCACATATTCTATACCAACTGCACTTTCCCTTTCCTGTTCTCTCCTGCAAGTCCCTCCTCCACAAACCCCCCCATCCACTCCTCCTTCTCTCCCTTCAGAAAAGGACAGACCTCTCATGGATGTCAACCAGAAATAAGACTAGGTGCTTTCCTCATTGTAAGTCTGGACAAAGTAATCTTGTAGGAGGAAATGGTCCCAAAGGCAGGCAAAAGAGTCAGAGATAGCTCCTGCTACCATCATTAGGAGTCTCACAACAAGACCTCTAACTACACAACCATAACACACACACAGAGGGTCTAGCTCAGTCCCAAGTAGGTTCCCTAATTGTTGACTCAGTCTCTGTGAACTCCTATGAGTCCAATTCATTTTATTATGTGGATTCTTTTGCCATGTCTTTGACCCTCTGGCTCCTACACTGCAATCCTTCCTCCCCCCCTTCTTTCCTAGGATTCGCCAATATTTGACTGTGTCTCTATGCATCTGTTTCCATCAGTTGTTAAATGGACCCTCTCTGATGATGATTATGCTAGGCTTCTGTCTTTGAGTATAGCAGAATACCATTATAAATCATTTGTTTTAATTTTCTTTGGGAAGGTAGCTTGTTTAAATCATTTCTAGGTATCTGGGCATTCCAACTTCTGGGTCCTGGCCCTCCAGGCAGTGTCAGGCAGGCATGGGCTTCTTCTGGTGGCATGGGTCTCAAGCTCAACCAGCCATTGGCTGGCGATTCCCACAATGTCTGTGACCCCTTTTATCCAGCACATCTTGAAGGCAGGATGAATTATTTTAGGTCAAAGGTTTTGTGGCTTAGTTGGTATCCCAATCCTTTCATGAGAAGACTTGCCTGGTTAAAGAGGATGGATTGGGACTGGAGAGATGGCTCAGCGGTTAAGAGCACTGTCTGCTCTTCCAGAGGACCCGAGTTCGATTCCCAGCACCCACATGGCAGCTGACAACTGTCTGTAATTCCAGTTCCAGGCAAACACCAAGGCAAATAAATAAATAAATAAAGTTAAAAAAAAAAAAAAGAGGATGGATTATTCAGGCTCTATAGCCTTTCCCTAAGAGATTCCAGGGACCATTATATTAAACTAGGTTTCTACCTCACCCCCCCATTACCCTAATTCCAGTCATCTTTCTCAATACTCTCTCCCTTCCCCCATCCCCACCTGATTCCTCCTTGACCTATGCCTACCCACCCCCAACCCATCTGAGAGAGTTATTCTATTTTCTTTTCCAAGGGTGATACAAGTGCTCTCCCCTCCTTGTTACTTACCCTCTCTAGGTCTATGGATTATAACATAATTATTCTTTATACCTAATAGGCACTTGTAAATGAGTACAAACCACGGTTATCTTTCTGAGTCTGAGTTACCCTATTTAGGAAGATTTTTGTTTGTTTTTTAGGTTTTCTTCCAGTTTCATCCCTTTGCCTGTGAATTTCAGGATGTTATTATTTTTTTTTACCAGTTGAATAATACTCTATTATGATAATGTAACAAATTTTCTTTATTCATCCTTCAATTGGGAGACATCTAGGTAGTTCCCAGTCTCTGGCTAATATGAATTAATTTTGCAAGGAGTATAAATGAACAAGTGTCCTTATGGTAGAGTGGAAGATATCTTTTGGAGATATGACTAAGAGTGGTATAGCTGAGTTTTGTGATGAATCCATTCCCCTTTCTGAGAAACCACCATATTGATTTCCAAAGTGTCTGTACAAGTTTGTACTCCTATGAGTAATGGAGGAGTGTTCCCATGCTCCACATCCTCTCCAGCTTGAACTGTCACTTGTTTTTGATCTTAGTCATTCTGACAGGTGTTAGATGGACTTACAATCCTTTTGATTTGCATTTTCCTGATAGCTAAACATATTGAACATTTCTTCAAATAACTTCTGGTTGTTTGAGATTCTTCTGTTGAGAATTCTCTATTTATATCATTACTTCATTTTTAAAATTAAATTATTTGGTTTCGTGATATCTAGTTTCTTGAGTTTTTTTTAATATTTTGGAAATTAACTTTCTATCAGATATGCAGTTGTTAAAAGTCTTTTCCTATTATGTAGGCTGCCATTTTCTGTTGACAATGTCCTTTGCTTTACAAAAGATTTTCAGTTTTATAAGATCCCATTTAGTAATTGTGGATCTTAGTGCCTTTGCTACTGACGTTTTGTTCAGCAAGTTGTCTCCTATGTTAATACATTCAAGACTATTTCTCACTGTCTCTTCTATCAGATTCAGTGTATCTGCAATATGCTGAATGCTGAGGCCTTGATCCACTTGGACTTGAGTTTTTCAGAGATGATAGATATGGATCTATTTCCATTTTTTCCCATATGCTGAAATACAGTTAAACCAGCACAATTATAATCTATTATATAATTTTGGCTCCTTTCTATGTATAAAAAAAAACCCAAAAAAACAAAAACCCAGGTGTTTGTAAGTGTGTGGATTTATGTCTAGGTCTTTAAATCAATTTTATTAGTTCATCTATCCTTTTATGCCAATAAAATATGATTTTTATTATTATAGCTCTGTAACAGAGCTTAAGGTCAGAGCTGGTGATAATTCAGAAGTTCCTTATCTTACTAGATTGCTTTTGCTATCTCATGGCATTTTTCTTATTTCATATGAATTTGATTATTATTCTTTCAAGGTCTGTAGAGAATTGTGTTGGGATTTTAATGAAGATTATGTTTAATCTGTAGTTTGTTTTTGGTAAAAAGACAATTTTCACTATGTTAATCCTACAAATCCATAATCATGGGAGATTTTTCCATCTTCTGATACCATCTTCAATTTCTTTCTGCATAGACTTCAACTTCTTATCACACAGCTCTTTTACTTTCTTGATTAGAGTTACTCCAAGATATTTTCTATTACTTGTGGCTATTGTGAAGGGTATTGCTTCCCTGATATCTTTCTCAGCTTATTTGTCACTTGTATATAGGATGGTTGATGATTTTTTTTTCCTTTTTTGCATTAATATTATTACCAGCCACTTCTCAGATGGTGTTTATCAGCTGTAGAAGTTCCCTGGTAAAATATTTGGGATTGCTTATATATACTATCATGATTGCACATAGCCTACTTTGATATCTTCCTTTTTAATTTGTATCCCCTTGATCTCTGTAGTGGGATTCAGATGTTTCCTAAGGAAGCACTGATGACCTCATGAATCCAGGCCCTGGAAGGGGAGTGTCCAGAATTGTTCAAGAGCCTAGGACCCAGACTCCTGCCTTCTGTTTTGGTTCCTGCGTTCTCAGGGAGGAAGCTGAATGTCTCCAAGCGGAGTTCTGTTTCTCCTAGAATCGCTCTTTATATTTGTAAGTCTGTTCTCTCCCCTAATAAATACTAGCTCATTGTATGGTACATCGGATGTGATTAATTACAGCAATATCTGACCCCCAACATGGGGCATTCCCACACAAGCCAGGGCTGGAGAGATGGCTCAGAGGTTAAGAGCACTGCCTGCTCTTCCAGAGGTCCTGGGTTCCATTCTCAGCAACCACATAGTGGCTCACAACCATCTGTAAGAAATGTGGTCCTGGTTTGATTGTGAATAAAGCAGGCTTTGGAATTGGAATAAGTAGCTTTTCTCCTTCTCTAAACCCAAGCATATTGGTAAAGAAAACCCAAGAGACTCTGTCTCATATCAGAGGTCTCCATTAGCTGTCTTTTGATCTAGCTAGAAATTGAAGTACTTACTATATTTAATAGATATGAAGAAAGTGGGCAGCTTTGTTTTGTTTCAGATATTAGTAGAATTAATTGTGTTTCTTTTTAATTAATTCTATATTCTCTATTGTACAAATTGTCTTCATTGTGATTAGGTATGCCCCTTGTGTCCCTGATCACTCTAAGACTTTTATCATGAAGAGATGCTAAATTTTGTCAAAGG
>PVIH01003871.1:111957-151260 GCA_004025045.1 Sigmodon hispidus
TTTTTTTTTTTTTTTTTTTTTTTTTTTTTTTTTTTTTTTTTTTTTTTTTTTTTTTTTTAAGTGTTCTTGAATTTTCTAGAGTATTTATGCATATTGTTTATTAGGGAAATGGTCTGTATTTTTTTTCCTTACTGATCTTTGTGTGATTTGAGTATCAGGATGACTTTGACCTTACAAAATGACTTTGAAATGTTCCATTTGTTTTTATTTTGTGGAATAATTTGAGGAGTATTGGTATTAGGTCTTTTTTGAAAGCCTGGTAGAATTCCGTGCTAAAGCATCTGCTCATGGGTTTTTTTGTTGTTGTTGTTGTTGGGTGACTTAAATACTGCTTTTAGGGGAAATGCGTCTATTTATATCGTTTATCTGAACTCAAACTTTGATAAATTTTATCTATCAAAAATATATTCATTTTATTTAGATTTTCCAATTTTGTAGAGATAGATTTTTGAAGTATGACATAGTAAATCTTTGGATTTCCTAGATATCTGTTGTTATATCCCCTTTTTTGTTTCTGGTTTTGTTATTCTTGATACTCTCTCTATATATTTCAGTTAATTTGAGTAAGGGTTTGTCTATCTTGATTTTATAAAAAAATCATCTCTTAGTTTTATTTATTATTTGTACATTCTCTTTGTTTCTATAATTGTTGACTTCAGCACTCAATATTTCCTGCCACCCACTCTTCTTGTGTGTGTTGGCTATTTGATTCTATAGCTTTCAGGTATGCTGTTAACTTGCTAAAATAAGAACTTTTTAATGTTTTTATGAAGGTCCTTAGTACTATAAAATTTCCTCTTATCACCCCTTTCATTGAGTCTCATAAGTTTGAATATGTTATTTTTTCATTTGTACTGAATTCTAGGAAGTCCTTCACATCTTTATTTCTGCCTTTACCCAGTCATCATTCATTGAGATTTGTTCACTTTCCAGAGATTTATATCTTTCTGTGTTTTTTTCTGTTGTTGTAATCCAGCTTTAGTTTGTGATGGTCTGATAGAATACAGGGAATTATTTTAAGTTTCTTGTATATACAGAGGATTATATTAATTTTCTTCTATCTGTTGAGAATTGTTTTGTGTCCAAGTATGTGTTCAATTTTGGAGTAAGTTTCATGAGGTATTAAGAAGAAAGTATATTCTTGGTGTTTGAGTAAAATAGTCTGTACATATACATTAGTTGCATTTGAATCACAACATCTGTTAGTTCCAATATTTCTCTTTTAAGTTTTAATCTTGATTCATTGGTGAGATTGAGGTATTGAAGTCTCCCACTATTGGTGTATGGGGTTCCATGTATGATTTAAGCTTAAGTAATTTTTAAAATAAATGTGTGTGTCCTTGCACTTGGGACATAGAAGTTCAGAACTGAGATGTCATCTTGGTTTTTATTGATTTTTTTTTTTTTGATGAACATGAATGGTCCTTTTTCATCTTTTATGGTTTGAAGCCTATTTTACTAGATATTAGGACAGCTACTCCAGATTATTTCTTTGGCTAATTTGCTTGAAAAAGCTTTTTCCAACTCTTAACTGGAGATAATGTTTATCTTTGATGGTGAGGTGTGTTTCTCGTATGCAGAAAGATGGAATCTGTTTTTGCAACCATTTTCTTAACCTGCATTGTTTTATTGGGGTATTGAGTCCCTTGGTATTGAAAAATGTTAATGACCAAAGAGTGTTAATTCTTACTATTTTTTTTGTTGGTGGTAATGTATATGTTTTCCCTCTTTTGTTTTTGCCAACATGAGATCTTCTATTGCCTGTGTTTTTATGGGTGTATTTAACATCCTTCAGTTGGACTTGTTTTTTAAGTACTTTCTCTAGGACTGGATTTGTGAATGGATTCTGTTTAAACTTGGCTGTCATAGAATATTTTGTTTTAGCCTATGTTGATTGATTTTTTTTTTTTTAGATACAGTAGTCTAGACTGAAATCTTTGGTCTCATAAAATCTGTAGGACATCTGTCTAGCCCTTTCTGGCTTTTGGAGTCTCCGTGGAGAATTAAGGTGTAATTATAACAGGCTTGCCTTTAAATGTTCCCAGTATTTTTTTCTTTTGTAGTTTTTAGTATTTTTTTCTTTGCTCTGAATATTTAGTGGTATGATAATTATGTGGCAGGGATACTTTCTTTTCTGGTCCATCTATTTGGTATCTGTAAGCTTTTTGTAACTTTATAGGCACATCCCTCTTTAATTTATTAAAATTGTCTTCTATAATTTTGTTGAAAATATTTTCTGAAACTTTGGGCTAGAAATCTTTGTTTTCTTTAATTCCTACTATTTTTTAGGGTTACATATATATATATATATATATATATATATATATATATATATATATGTGTGTGTGTATGTATATATATATATATATATATGGTCCCAGATTTTCTGAATGATTTTTGTCAGGGCCTTCTTAGATTTAATATTTTCTTTGACTGGTATATGTAATTTTTCCTGTCGTATGATCAACACTTGAGATCCTTGCTCTCTTCTTTTTATTTTATTGTTGGTGCTTGTGTCTGTGGTTCCTGTTGATTTACCAATTTTTTTTTAATTTTTAGAATTCCCTCAGTTTGTGGTTTATTGCTTCTCTGTTTATTTTTCAGGTTTTTAATAGTTTTATTCACTTCTTTCAACTTTTTCTTTTTAGCTTTGTTTAAGGGGTTTATTCATTTTCTTCAATTGTTTGTGTTTTCCTGAATTTCTTCATGTGATTTATTCATTTCCTCTTTAAGGACTTTAATCATCTCCATAAAGTTGGCTTGAAGATCTTTTTCTTGTGCTTCTGTTGTGTTGGAATATTCAAGAGCTGCTATAGTAAGGTAGCTGGGTTTTAGTGGTGATATATAATCTTGGTTATTGCTTATTGTGTTCTTATCCTGACCTCTAGGTATTTGGGTGTAGGATAATTATAGTTCCAGGTACTGATTTCTGAATCTGTCATTGTTGGAATGGTGTTTTGATCCTTGGCTTCTGTTTCTTCTGGTCTGTGTGGCCTGATCTTTTTACAGCTTGTGTGGTCTTTTGTAGAGTGGAAAATCTCTACACTATTTGGAGCCTGAAACAAGGTACTAGGAAAGCAGGGAACTGAACTTCTAGTTTGTGTGGTCACTGGTAGAGCAAGGAGTCTCTTTTCTAGCTAGAGATGATAGCAAGGCAATAAGTATAGTGCAGGGCAGGGCAGGAGTTGAGGTTGGGAGGGATGATGAGTCAGTGAGGTAGAGGCATAGTTTCTCTCATGGTCTGTGGTCTCTGGTACACTGGGAAGTCTCCACCTCAGTTGAGGGCTGTGCTTTTAGTAAAATAGGAAGTCTCTGCCCCAGCCTCAAAACAATAGAAGCAGGACTAGGAATAGGTGGAGGCTATAGAGATAGATAGTAAGGGAGTGGGTGAGTTTGGCAGGCAATCAGCCTAACTGCACTTTTCCAAGTCTTCATGATCTCTCAGGAAATACACATTTTGTTTAAAAATTTAGAGAAATTTGCATCCTTCATATATTTTTCTGTTTAAAAATAAAGTGTTCTCAACTGCAAGAAAAACTGAAGAAGAGAAAGCATCTGAGATCTGAGGTCTCACTGGGAAAACATCTTCATTGGGATTAAGACATACTAACATTCAGTTACTCTATGAAAAAGAAAGTTTATGATTCTAAAGTTAAAGAAACTGAATGATGTCTTATCAAATATAATGTGAAAACCAACAAAACTCTTTACTACTTAATGCATACCAGTATTTGAGTTTATATATCTTACTCCACAATCAGTGTTCAGATATATGTTTATTTGCAGATACAGTCTACCCAATCTAAACATGTATCAAAGTATATAATAGGCACTTCATATTTATAATACAGTTATTAATTAACATAGCAAGAAAAATAATCCTTGTGACTAATATGTATTGATTACTTAATTAAAGAAGTGCTATTCAGAGGCCCAGGAAGAGGTTCTTATGGATTTAAACTAGGAATTAGACAGTTGTCCAGTAGTGAAACTAAACAAATAAAAATCCCCAGAGATTTATAAAATGTCATCCAATCCCAGGCGACCCATTAACCTTAGTTTAGTTTAACAGCATGTTTTATGGTCCTCTAAGACTCAGAAAAGGCATCAATATGAACCCTTCTCTACTCCTCCTCTCTGTCTTGGCAAATATCTCTCACCACTAAAACCAATGTGGTTTCCATTCAGTCTCTCAGGCCACAAACGTCTTCCCTTTGAAAAGTAACTCAAAAGCCATTAAATTATTTTGACAGTGCATAATAATTCACCTCAACAGATCCTTCAAACCTGTTAAATAAATCAGAGTAAGGTGGATATTCCTCTGGGTTACACATCAACTTCTAATTCACACAGTTTTGAAAGGTTAAAGTGAAGACATAACAATCACAAAGCCACCCGCTGTTACTTGTGACAGCCACTACTGCCCCTTGACACTGAGGTGCACAGCATTGTCACCAAGCACCACAACTCAAAAATTGCAGGTATATTAACAAGTGTATTGCAGTGCACATTGGTGGGAGGGTTGAGGCTGTCATTCTAGGACAAGCAAGAAGAGTTAATAACCTCTGCTTCCAAAGAATGTTTAAAAAACTGTCAAGCCAAGGTGGGTTTTATGAACTGATGAAAATAGTGGCCTTTTGCAACATCAGGAATGGGTTAGTTTTCTAATTGTAGATTAAAATCAATGTGAACTCTGATGTGAGAATTCAATGTATGGAAAAAATGTGGTTTGGTTTTCTCACTTACAAAAAAAATTGTGTATCATAAACATATTTTAAAGAAGTATACCCAGATATATCATCAAGATTCTTTTTTATAAGTGCTTAATAATCTATTATTCAAGCCAAAATGCTGTGGGCTTTATGATATCTACTTTTTATTCAAACCAACTCTCTCATGACTATGTAACATTTCAGATCCCACTCAATGTCTCTAGCCTAAGAAATGTTGGATTTTTTCTCTCTCATTTAATTTATGAAATTCAAATAAATGTGAATGAAAAAAAGACTTAGCTCTTCTAAGAAATATGATTATTATGGCCTGCTGACTGACTTGAAAAAAACAGATTATTTATTGAGAAATGATGTTCTAAATTCAAAATAATGCATACCCATAGCATTAGCAGGAATAAACATGGGTTTTAAGCAAAAATATAAAACATTATTTGTTTTGTTCTCCTGGGACTCTCTTTAGATAAGCAGAAGAGGAAGGAAAAGGAGATATTAGGGGGAGGTAGAAAAGACTACGAAGGAAAAGGAAGACTCTCCTTAACATCAAAAAAACACAGTATGGTAATTGAACTAAATAGGAAAAATAATTGGGTTGGAATTTATTTTTAGAACATGAAAAGGGAGCTTTTCTTATTTTTTCCTAGTTTCAGAAAGAACATGATTCTAACCTACTGAAGCTGTATATTGTGTATTTATCTTTTATAAAAAAATTTCCAGTGAATGAGGGAGAAGCGTGTGCTATTCATAAATATTCTACAATGAGTAAACCTGGTACCTGTATCTTTGAAGGCTAGGGTTTATAGACAGATAGATTTCAAGGGACTCTGTGATGATGCATTACATTAATTCACTAACCACTCACTTCCTTGGTCTCTAAGAGGCCAACTCTTTAAAGCTGACATGTAGAAGGAAAGTGATACATTGGATTAATTCTGTGTCCCCCCACTTCCATTTTCAGACTCATATGTTTCAGTAGGTATTCATCTCCATTAGAGCAGCCTCACAAGTATTTGATTTGTCAGCTCATCTGGGCAAATACTTTTCCAAACATGCTTAGAGAGCAGATCCCAGCTCCAATTCTGCAGATGGCCAAAGATATGGTTCGTATCTTTCACTTCCTCCCGGTCTTACCTCCTCCTGCTTTGTCCTGGATTTTACAGTGATAGCTTGACACATATTCTCCACTAATGAGTCTTTTTTCTGTCTGCATAACTCGTCTACTTGCCCATCTTCTATCTAGATTATTTTTGATTATATTTACTGTTAAGATTAGAGCCTCATTTCCTCTAAAACTTCATTTTTAATACCACTACTCCCTGAGGTTGTAATTTAAATGCTTCCCATTTTTCTATGCAATGACATACATAGAACATAAGTTTATTAAAAATAACAAACAGAAGACAAAAGTGGAAACTGTATAAACTTCTGTCTCTAGCTTTTTTGGGACAGTCTAAAATCAGATATAAAGCAATGCATATTTATAGTTTGTTTATGATAGCATTTTCACATACAATATTTTCCATAATCCTTATAAAAATGTAATGAAGTAATTATCAATTTTCATCTAGATTGATCTCTGAAGAGATTAAATTTTTTACAAATTAAGTTGTTCATTCAAGGTCACAGAACTAGGAAATGGCAAAGTTGGTGTTGTAATCTGATTTAATGAATGTGCATTACTTTCCTATACAATTCTGTGAAAGTTAGAGTAATTGTAGTTTGAAAACAATAAAATATAGATAGCATCAGTGAGAGCAGGCAATATATACTGTAGCTATGATCTATCGAGCCATTACGGCACACTAAAACAAGCAGTGAGTATCTACATGAAATATGTATATGTTTGCACTTAGAAAGAGTAAAGAGAAACCTTTTCAGAGTAAGTGGACCAAAGACAAGGTCTAATGCTCCCTGTGGTTGCCAGCTCATAAAATTCATACCATAATCACATATTCTACATTTGTCTTTGTATAGATCACAATCTGTACAAAAGGAGCAACATTAATTCTCCTAAAGTGAGACATCAAAAAGGAAAAGGAGTCACCCTTTTTTATTCTAGGAGCTGTTCATCATTGACTCTTTATTTTTTAGGCTACCCAGCACTGTAGCAGAAGGCTCTGATTCATTCAAGGTACAACACTGATAAATAAACTTACAATTTAAGTACCAGCTCTCAAGAGCATGTGCAGTGTCCAACATATGCCAACACATACACTGCCTTTATGGTGAGAACTCTGAAATGAATACCTTTAAGATATAAATGATAGGATTATAGATATGAGACCACCCGAAAATACTGTTTCACTGATAGATTTTTTTGCAAAAAGTTAAAAAAAAAATAGGAAAGAAAGAAATAAACATTTCTGGAAAAATTAGATAGGAAAAATAAACATAGGCTTGACTGAAGGAGGGGTGGGTGTTAGGAATTGACTATAAAGAGATGTCCCAGAACAATGTGTTCATATGGTGCTATGCTCAGAGGATCTGGATTCCTTAAACTAGCTACAGCCTAGCTTTTCATCATTTCTTTAAAGCACCAAGATTTCTTTCAATATTGGGTGGGGGCAGAAGGGAAAGTGTGTGTTGTAAAATGTTCTGCAGATACAATATTGTGAGAACTTTATGGCACTGATGAATTCTAGTAAACTTTAAATCAATGGTGATCAAAGAAATTGACAGTGATCTATATAAAAGATCATATGGCAGCCATTATTCAACCTCAAATATAAGACGGAATTTGATCAGGTCTATTGACTATTCAGGAACTGGAACTGTCTTTGAAGCTCCTATATTTTAAGTGGTTAATAGTCCACTTGACATTTAAAAAAAAAGTTTGAGAGTAATTTGGTTATTAAAATCACAATGCTTAACTAACTTAAGATTTTTTTGCTTTGCTTATGGTTTTGTTAAGCATATCGGCATACTTGACAGTATTTCAATATTTAAATTAGTTAATGCTTGACTCTGTTAACAAAGATTAAAGATAACCCATGCTCTAACTAGCTCTGGTAAACATTGTGGAAAAGGCACTTTGGGCAGGTAAGTGAGCCATCCACTCAGAATAACTATCCCAGACAAATGAGCTCTGAAATGGGGAGAGATGAGGATTCCTGTCATTATAAGGCCTAGTGGATGTCTTATCTTCAGTATGTGTTTAATCTGAAGGCCTTGCCAGGGGATAGAATCATGGTGGAAGCAAACAGCTCCAACTGTCTTCATAATAGGCAGACTAAAGCTATAAATTAATATGCATGTTTCAGAATACACAGGAGTGAGGAAGAGATATGCATCTTCTATCAGGTTATCTAGACAAAATGTAAGTGAGGTTATTGAGAATTTTAGATACCTCATATACTGTACTTATATAGGAATCAAATCAAATGGAAGGCTAAAATAACATGATTTTTACTTATTTTCATTAGACCACATTGGAATTAAGAATGGGAAGTAGAGAATAACTGAGTCAGTTTCCTTGATAAAATTATTTGCAATTTATATTCTTCGTAACTAAAACAGCACCTAGCACTGTTCACATTTTGGGCAATCCTATGGCTGTTTCTTTTTCTATTCTACATATGTCCAGAGGTCTAAGCAAAGTTTAAATTAGGACACCTCCCATTGATAAACAGCATGGGGTATGTTCAATGTCAGCTTATTCAGGACACACCAAAGGCATGCTCTAAAATGTGTCCAATGACTAAGCCCAAAGTAGAAACTTTAAAACTTTCCTCTGTTTTCAGATCTCTTTAATGCTCTGTCCAACCTGAGAATTCTGGAGCAGAGAGAGTCATTTTTCTTTTAATTCAACACAATGATTCCATGACAACCAGTTGAAACGTGAAAGATTGTCAGATCAACAATTGTTTTTGACTGCATGATGCCAAATAACCACTAGTTTGATTGATTTGTTTCTTCACTACAAATTTGTTCAGTTGTTGAAGCATGTAGCAACAAGCCCTTTAGTAATCATACCTTTTACTTTTTCACAGAGTATACATTTCAAACATTTTATCTCATTTTATCTCAATTTCCAGACACATAGAGAAAATATATATGTATTTTAAAGGAGAGCAAATATTACAAATGTATTCAAGTATAAATTATAATATACAACAATCCCAATTAATTTGCTCTACTTTCTCTAAATAATATAGAAAAACCTACAATAAAAGAATATATATGTACATATACACATACATAGATAGTAAGATTTGCTGGATCAAATGAAATGTTTAGCAGATAGTATTCAACTTGAGTTTTTTTACTCTACAGCTTAAATTCTACTTCCTGCTTATTCACTTCAATAGTGTAGGACCCCAAAACAGATTCTTTTTACACTGGAAACCCAGGTTTGTGTCATTTAATTTTCAAAAAAAAAATAGGCTTTAAATAAAATGTATCTTATTTTTAACATAACAAGCATAATAAAATTTATTTGATAACACAATAAAGATATAAGAGATAATAAAAGTAACTTGAAGAATACTTAATAGAAAGTATTATAGACTACATTACTTAAAAGACCATTATTTGAGCATTCTATTAATATGTGTTTGGACTTAATGTCATTTCCTAAAGCCCTCATTTTGAGCTCTCCTTAACATAATTACATAGCTTTCCATAGTCCCATAGATGAGCAAATTGCAAGTGAAAAGAAAGGTTTTGTCCAATAATATTTTTTAATTTAATTTGATTTATTCACTAGAAAAGATGATCATAAAAACCAAGTATGATTAAATATTTGGTTGTTATTTATATATGAAGTATTAGCCTAGATTTTTTGTTATGAATATAGAGGCTAGTGACTTATTCATCCTATACATCAACATACTTTTCTGAGTATTAGCCTCCTGGGGAACAAGATAGATTCCTGGACCTTCATAGAATTTGTTATCTATCATATGGCTTATATGTAAGCTAAATAATGAAGAGAATGATTTACAGAAGTGAAAGTTGTTATCAGGGACATGTTAAGGGGAGTAAAATTTAGCTAGAACCCAAAGAAAGCAATAATCTTAGAGTTAAAAGATGTTAACACGGGGGCTGGAGAGATGGCTCAGCGGTTAAGAGCACCGTCTGCTCTTCCAGAGGACCCAGGTTCGATTCCCAGCACCCACATGGCAGCTAACAACTGTCTGTAGTTCCAGTTCCAGGCAAAACACCAAGGCAAATAAATAAATAAAAGTGTTTAAAAAAATTTAAAAAAAAAGATGTTAACACTACAATCTGAAGTGAAAAACACAAATTAGTTGAGTAAAAGTTAAGTCACTAGAAAAAAACTTCAGCAAATCAGTGACTAGTTTTTTGTTTCAAATTGTGTATGTTAGAGTATCCAATTATACAGTTAAACACTGTTTTGTTTGTTGCTGTGAAACATATTTTGTAGCTGTGGTTGTGTGACTTTCCCTTGGAAGATATGACTAAACAGTATCGCAAATAAAATATCAATGACAGATGAAAATGATTCTACCCAAAGCTAGCTCAATAGGATGACTTTGTTGGCTTATGGAAACACAGATGATTCAAAGGCAGCTACATCTCTGAAAATCTCACCAAAGCATAAGAGGCATCTCCTAAAAACTGCTTCTCTAGAGCCTCTTGATCAACTTGTGGACAACTCCCCCAAATGTTTCCTCCTTCCCTTCAGTACTTACTTCTTAAGAGAAGTCATTTTTCTTTCTGAGCCTCTTGATCATTGTATCTTTTATTAGCATCCTGAACCAAGAACCTCTAGAGGAATGTTTCACCCTGGTTGAAATAGATAAACAGTACTTGCAATACTATATCCCCTCTAATTCTGTCAGGATTTTATCATCTGCCCTATTTATGGCAATGTTCCCTACGTCTTGAGATGGTGAGGATATTGATGTCTGATTATTTTGTGCCACTTTTGGCTAGCATTGGGTCACTGTACCACAGCAACACTAACTTATATCAAGAACTTCCCCGGTTCTGAGTCTTTGCAGTACCCAGTGTACACGGGGGAGAAAAAGGAAGAAATTACCCTTAATTACCAAGGCAGAAACGATTGGTAATCTATAGCAACAAACACAAGTGCTTAGAAAGCAATTTGACAGGCATATCATATCTGTTTAGGAAAACACTAGAGTTAGTTTTTCCACTAAGGCTTTTACTTTTCCAGGTATAGACCTTTGCTTTGGCTTTATGACACTAAACAGAAGTTCCTTTAATCAAAGAAAGCCTTAATATAATCAGTAAGCAGAGGTTTGCTCCTGAAGTTTGTAGGTAGTTAGTACACAGGGTCCATGACCAAGCAAGAAAGTTGATGGTAATTCTCCGTTAGGAATATATACAGCATCTTTCAGTAGGGGGAAGTTTGGCCATTTGGAGGGAGTTCCAAATCACTTTCAATCTGACTCCTCCCTGTTCTTCAACTAAAGCATGTAAATAAAGTATTCTTAGCAATAAGATCTTAACAAGTAGTCTTAGTATAAACCAATAGCAGAATTATTGTTTTGCGGAACGTTATGGCCCTCCCTGGCCAAACTCATAGGGCATTATTCGCCACTGACAAAGATAGTATTCAAAGTTTATGGTTTACAAGTTTGTTACTTTCTAACACAAATTTTCTTAATCCACTCTTCAATTCCTCTTACTAATGCTTTTCCAGATACATTTCAAAACTCGCAAAATACTCAAAAGTTGTATGATGAAATCATTTTTACAGATGGTAGGTAGGCTCTTTTAGAACCTACTACAATCCATTCCAAGTAAGTGACATTTTGATCTTGGGATTCTGCCACCTTTAACAATAGTCATCAAGGTTCTACACAGACTCAACATATCATACCATCATAGAAATTGGTCTGTCAAAAGTACAATGCTTATTTTCATCAGAATGGATGGGAGGTACTTCTTTATTTACCTTCTTTTAATCCACAGCCATTCTTCATAAGCTATCTCATTCCTCAGACATTCTTTGGGGCACCTATACATTTTCCTTGCTCTGAGGAGCTCAGTTTGATAGGCTCACATTGCTTGGCTTTACTTAGAGTCTACGGGGACCAAACACATGCTGTGCTTGTGCAGGTTCCCTGGGTTTGGTAGGATCCTGGGTTATGATGCAGTTGATTGATGTTGGCCCATCAGACAAAATATCAGACAAAAATATCTAGTCCTATTATATTCTCCTGTAGAAGATAAATACATATAGCATATTCTGTGACATAATGTTTTATGTATTGTACAAGCTTAATCTTTCCTACCTGCATTGATCTATCATTTATGCTCTTGTTGCACTGTAGTTCAGGCTTATGGTTTTCCAGAAGCTCATTAGTACAAAATTTGACTCTCTGTTAGTTTCTTCTCTAGGAACTCTAATTTGACATAAATATTCACAAGTTCACATTTGTGTAATCAAGATGTCTTTATCCATTTAGTCATTCTCTCATACCATGTCACTTGCATTATCACTTTACAAAACTGATTCACATATCAGTATAAATCATTCATACCCATTATAGACTCTCCTACCTATCAGAATTCACATCCCTACATAGGATGCAGCAAAACCAGTAAATTCCACAACATTTCTGAGATTCTGACTATTATGTTCACACAATTCCATCTTGTCCAGTGAACCAGAATCAAAAATCACTGCTCTCATACCTCATTAATAATGTCTGTCCTTCATCTATTGCCTTGAAGTCCCTGACATTCACAGACACATCACCCAGTAAAAACTAAAGAGCCCCTGTGGTGATATATTATGTATCTAATAAAGTTCAACCAAAGATCAGAGGGCTGAGCCATCCACAGAACTCAGGAAGTAGTGGTGTACCCTTTTAACCCTAGAACTTGGGGGGCAGAGGCAGAAATCTATTTGGATCTCTCTGAGTTCAAGACCAAAAGAATCAGGCAGTTTTGGCACAAACTTTTAATCCAGCACTTGGGATCCCATGCCTCTGCTCCCAGTACTAGGGAAATACACTCATGCCTTTAATCCCAGTACTAGGAAAGTTTAACCACGCAGTGACATAGCTGAGCAGAGAAAGAAATAAGACAAGAAGAGGTTTTCAGCACTTCAGCAGTGAGACCCCTTTTCAGGTGAGGACTCAGAGGCATTCCTGCTGAGGATTTGCAAGAAGTTGGGTAGGTGAGAAGTGGCTGTGGCTCCTTTCTCTGTCTCTCTGATCTTTCAGCTTTTCCCTAGTATCTGACTCTAAATGTTATATATATTATACTATATATAAATATATAGAGAGAAGCTATGACTTTACTTAACTCAAATTTCTCAGAGTCAGTACATATAAAATGATCAAAAGAAAAAACCAATTAGGATTCATACAATAAGACACTAATGGCTTGTATGGATTATTCCCATCATTTAGGCATCTAGCCTTTGTTTCAAAGAGGAATTGATAGTTAACATTACATATTTCTCTACTTGCACAATTTCCAAATAAATCCCATGTGCCTTCATATCCCACAGCATCACAAAGTGACTCTGCTAGTCACTTTCTCAATTCAAACACTTCAAATACAGCATATCCCTTAACTATCATAGTTTTCATTGTATGGCTTCCTAGACTATTGTTTGGTACATTGTGTATTTTTTTTAATCATGATTTTCCTCTTTTCTGTAATTAAATGTCAAATCTGAAAAATTTTTGTAATTTAACATCAAGTGTCCAGTACTTCTTTCTAACTCATAGTACCATCATTATTCAATTCTTTTCGTGAGTCCTAAGTTTTGTTTTGTTTTTGTGCATTTGTTCTGATAACAAGGAGTGTTTTTCAGGACATATATATGTCACACTTTCTTTTTATTAACTTATGTCCCACCAGATGAATATAAAAATTCAACACTGCAAAAACTTCTTTTAATTTTTAATATTCTTGTAAAATAAGGCACTGATTAAGAGTATAGAATTTGTACGTTTTTTTTCATTCTAATTTCTTTCTTATGTGGAAACTTTCTTTCTGAAGCTAACACCTCAGGTTCAGTTTCAAATTATTACTCCCAGGAAAGGCAATGCACCTGGACCATAGTCTGTTTATTATATTGCCTAATGTATATTACTTTTATAGGCTATGATATAGTACTTAGTGCATCAGATGTTTGGGAGATGTTCTATTATTCATGTGGAAGATCCTATTTGTCAAAGAAGTATACTATGCCAAACCATATAGGGAAAACTACCAAGACTAAATTTGCCCTATAGAAGTCCCTTGCTCAGTTGCTTATATAATCACTCATTGAAGAGTACATTCATTGATTCTGTTGGTCTATGTTTAGGTAGCAATTTGTTGTATGAGCCCTCTAAAAAGGTATGAACAAACATATATTAGTATAGGAAAGTACCAAAAACAGAACAAAGAAATAACTATAGTTAAATCTAGCTCAGTGAACCAATGAGCTTATTAATATTACTTGCTGGCATATGGGTGACTTAGAGGTATCTTCATCAATGGACTAGCCACCTTAGAATGGTGATGCCATACAAAAGCTGCATGCTTGAAGCTCCATGTCAAACTTGTAGGCAGTTCCTATCTCCAAGTAATTGATTACTGCTTATATGACTTTTGGATAGGCTTTGCTTAACCTTCTGAGTTTCATGTATTGTAGTCTTAGGCAAACCTTGCCTGGAAGAATGGTGTTATACTCACAAAGTTTACAGGTAAATAAGACTATTGATGACTTTCCCATCCCTCAAGCCTATACACCAATTTACAGTATTATGTTTATTAGCTACTAGTAAAATTCCATCTAAGTTTTATAATGATTTCTCTGTATCTTGCAAACAAAATGTATGATGTCAACAGCAACAGTGTCTTATCTTCATATACTAATGGCTTACAAGGTGCAGCAACATTGTCTTGTGTTGTTTAGGGAATCTCAAGGACCTTATTGATCAACAATTTATTGGGAACTATTCCATGTCTGGTACTGGTATTTTCATTTAGTAACCTATGGCTTCTGGATGCTCTATTATTAATTCATCTAGGGTATGATCATTTAAACTCTTTCTAAATATATATATAAAAAAATATTAAATTTGAAAATATTAGGTTTCTACATGACTTTATAATATATTCTAAGTTTTGATAAGCAATTCCCCCAACTTATTTTATTTCCCCCACCCTTTTTATTTTCTTACCCCAAACTCGGTTTAATGTTTCTAGTCTCAGTATTTTTCTCAGTTCTTTTATATCATATATGCTCAGATCATATCATACTAATACATATATACATTGTTTCTCCTGAACTACTCTTCCATAGCCAAGGTTGATCACCAACTTGCTTTGTATATTAAACTAATCTTAAACTCCTGTTTTTTCTACATCTTCATGAGTGATAGAATTTTAGCATTACCACTATGTCTGGCCATCTTTGTTTCTTTACTCACATTTTTATGCTCTTTTGCATAATTTTTTCACTCTTTCTTGCCCAATCAGCTATAACTTAGTTTTTGTTGCCAATTCACTCAACAAAATCCTCTCTAAATACTAAAGTATCTCATAATCTTTTCTGTAGTGCACTTGAATTTAATACTAACACTTAAAATTGCAAATTTTATGCAACATTTAAATGTGTTTAGCACCCACATTTAAACTAACTATATCATAAAGTATTTGAGGATAAAGATTACATCTCACATTTTTGGAACATGAACAAAGCAAGCAATTCTATAAAAGATATAAATATTATGACTGAGGGCAATAGATGGATGAAAACCATTTCTGAAACAGTTGGGAGTTTTTTCCAAACCTAATCTACACATCTATACTTCTGGAAATATGTCCAGAGCAGTGAGCTTCAACATGGAGTTCTTAAAGTTTAGGCATCATAACCATCTGAGGAACTTTATCAAAAGGCCTTGGCATCTAAGTTTTACCAAGCAATTCAGTTTTCTGGTTCAGAGAAGTGAAGGGCAATCCTATAAGAAATATTACTGTAAAGATAATGAATAAAGTAAGTATCCTGGGGCCAAGACTGAGTAGGCCAAAAAACAGGCTCTGGCTGGTTAATCTCTAACCTCCTGTAAATTATGGTCTAGAATGTTGAATTCTAGCTCATTATAGCTAAAAAAATCTCTTAATTCTTACTTAACATTATCTTTACTGAAGCTTCCTATCTATATTTTTACTTTCCAATAGACAGTCATCAAATATTTACAATGTTATAGTAAATGTTTTATAGACTTTATGTACCAGCTTTTTAAAGAAAACTTCATAACTCCATGAGAGAAAATACTTTTAGGATTTATATGTAACAGATTCTAGACTTAAGGCAGAGGAAACTCACCTGGGGTCAAAGACCATGTAAGAAATAGAGCAGAACCTCAGCACCCTGCCATCCAGCTCAAGTCTATAGTCTTAACTGATGCACAATAAGCACAATGCATTTCCTCATAGTCTATTTATTTTGTGGTTATAGAATTATATTTCTACACTGTATTGTGTTTAACATCTACTATGTGTCTGCATTATATACTATAAACCTGATTCTGTGATGCAAATTAAGGATACACAAAAGAATAGGACTCTCCCTGCGGTTTGAAGAAACCTATACTATAATAGGGAATCCAGGAAATATGTAAAGAACCTAACATATGGACAGGTATTACATTGGGGGCAAAAATAGTACTTTATAGCGACATAGAAAGAACCTCAGCAGAAGTCAGAAGGATTTCTTAGAACAAGTTGCATGATAGATGCACAACATTACACAGGTGTGGCTAGAAAAATTTGCCATGAGAGAAGAGTCAAAGGAAAGACATAAAGACAAAAAAAAAAATCAAAAAACCAAAAAATACATTGTAGCACCTTTAAATAGTTCATTGCCTCATGAGAAAACCAGTTGATTGTAACAGATAAATAAAATGTAAATTTTGACAGAACCTTGTTTTGACTTCTTTCTTTGAAGGGTTGTCTTTAGGGAATCCACTCACTACTCATTATTCTGTTTAGCAACTTAGTTTGAAATTTTCTTGACCTCTGAAATCAAATCCTAGAATTTCAGATGAGTTTACCAAGACTTTTGCTCTAAAACTAATATGTGATGAGTAATTAGGCTGTAGCACTACTTATTCCTAAGCATTTTCAACACACAAGTGATTGTAATCATCTAACAAGAAAAATACCCAAGATTTTAAACTCTATATGTAAATGTATCCGATAAAAGAAAATCTAATCTGTAAAACCTGAATCATTTTTTTCAGTTGTTTAAACACTTCTAATTTATTGTTAGGGACCTTCATTTTCAATCTTCATTAACAAGCACAGGGCAATAAAGATGGATCACTTTATTAATAAAACAAAATTATTATGTGTTATTTATACAGGGCAGCAATAAAATGTGCCTGAGAAGATTAAGCATTCTAGCATGCTGTAATTTATGTCAAAGCAATGACCTTCTTTAAATTCATACTCTGACTTAAACAATGAAGTAGTAAAAATATTCAAAAAAGCAAACAGGACTGGCAAAATAAAAATCTAACTTGACTTAGAATGTTGGGCTGGAGAGATGGTTCAGCTGTTAAAGCCTAGGCTCATAATCAAAAATTGTAACTGATTTAAAAGGGTGATCACCAGAACCACAACATAGGAAAAAGAATATTTAAAACAGTTCCATCTATCCCCTTCCACTTTAACTCCCATATTTAGCAAAAAATCTTCATTCATAAGAGCCAATAATTGAGATGTCTTAAATGTCCATAGAATATTTTCCATGTCTTTCTTAATGCAGAAGCACTGAGTCAGCAGTCTTGGGCAACACAAAGAAAATATTCATATATTTATAGGTACTCAGTTTTTGATTCTGAACCAAAGAATCACCACAACTAAAACATAATTTTTAAAACCAAAACTCTAAAATTGGCAGTATGTTAAACCCTAATGCCTAGTACATTTATCTCTATAGAAATTATGGCCTGTTTCTGAAACAAAATTCAAAGGCTAAATCAACACTGTTGCTCACTGCAGTGCTTTTTATTCTAAGATTTTAAAAACTGCATTAAGGATATAAATTTTAATACAGAGTCCATCAAGACTTTTTATACATGTATCAGTGGAAAAAGGGAACATACATAAATCTATTGTACCACTCTGGAGAAACAATTAATTTCACAAAATAATAATTCAAAAGTTTCTGTTTTGTTTTTCTCTTAAGAATTACCAACAACCAGAACTTATTTTGGGCTGTGAGAATACAAAGTAGAATCTTCCATAGGCAGTAAACAACTTTTAAAGTCTGCATTTTTATGTTATAAAGAAATTCCTAGCATTATTCCTGTTTCTAGATTAAAAATAAAGAAACTGATAAAAAAAGCTCAGGTTATGATGGGAATTGCCAAGTTCTTTTCAGTGTTTTCATTCATTTTTTTAGGGAACATGCATTCATAGACACAAATTATTTGCTCACACAAATTAATTTCCCATGCCATTTTTTATATATGTTTTTCTCAGAATATCTATGACTTCACTGAAATCCAGAAAGTGATTACCCTATGCACTGGTACTTTGACATACTTGGTCCTCCAGAATCTCAGCACTATATTTCATCAGAATTTCTTCCTCTATCTCCACTCTCATTTCTATCATCTTTAATTCTATTTCTCTGACTGTAAGACGTTTTTCTAAAATTACATATAATGTTGTTTACTTGTGTCCTAAGAATCTCGACAACTATGTAAGACTCATCTTGTTTGGTTGTTGGAGTGTTTATTGTTAGGGAAGTTCATTTTTCTCCTTGACAATCATTTTCGGGGAAGTATATTTCATGTAAATTTGAAAAAGTGGTTGTAAAAAAGAAGCAAGGAGAGAATAGGGAACAGGAAGATGAAAGAGAAGAGGATGTGAACCCCATTTTTAATTGGGTTATTTAGGGTTTTGAGCTCTAGTTTCTTGAGTTCTCTATATATTTTAGAGATCAATCCTCTGTCACTTGTAGGATTGGTGAAAATTTTTTTTCCCTTCTGTAGGCTGTTGTTTTGTCTTATTGACTGTGTTCTTGGCCTTATGGACACTTCTAAGTTTCAATATCCAACATTTTTAAAACCAAGAGTGGCATGTTCTTATCATTTTTATAAAAAAGTAGGCTGGCTACAGATTTGCAGGTTTGGTTCTGGGAATATTGAAATTCTAAAAATAATGTCTTCTACTTTTTGTGTTGTTCGAAAACATAAAATTAATTTTAATACTGATATCACAACAAAATCCATTCTTATTTTCTTCCATAATCAGTGTAAAGCCCATTATGAGAACAAAAAAGCTAGAATATGGAATATAAAAATGTTACAAAGTCTAAAATTACATCACAGCCCTGTGGTTTGAAAAGTATATGATCCCATGAGCAAGGTACATAATTCTATGAGGTTTGGTTCACTCAGCCTCAGTATGATTTACTTCCACATATGGCATAAAGAAAGCCATTTATAAATAGGCTTAATTGGTGAGATTTAAGATAGTCTGAGAGTAATGATGGAATACACTGCAAAAAAGTTCCAAAAACCTTAAATATTTGTTTTGACAAAATAAATATTTAAATGCAACTCTTACAACAATGTAAATTATAGTCATTTAATAGCAAAATTATTGTTGAAAAGACACTTTTCTATAGCCATTTAATCTAGTATGTTCACATTAACTCTCAAAGAAGGGAGAAAATTCAGTCTCCATTATTTTCCCAAGCTGATGTTTCTGTGTGATATATTTAATGAAAGGATGCAATATTTTGAAAACTCTTTTGACAGTTTGCAATTGATGTGAAATGTCCCTCAAGAATAGAGAGATCAGGCTCTGGAAATCAATAGTATGAAATGGTACAAAGCATGAAATTTCATTTATCAAGCAAAAGCTGATTTATATTGGAATTGGAAGAAAAATTATTATTCTTGTTACAAAAATGTCATCTGGTACCTTGATCCATCATACTTCTCTGCAAGTGATCATTTACCCTCTTTAAATGTGTGTAGACATGTATAACATATGGGTAGGAAAGTGATAAGACAGAACACAAAGGAACATTGGTGCCTCCAGAATTATGGGAAGCACACTACTGTCCAAGCCTGCCCATTTAAACCATGTGCTTGAATGCTATAAGCAATATATTCACTTGAGAAATGGGTCATTGCTGACTCACTCAAGAAGGTAGTAGGTTTTTATATTTTATAATTTAATTATTTTGTATGTGAGGCAGAATCATGTTCTGTAGTTCAGGCTAGTCTCTAACATGAGCTTCTGTTTTGGGGGCAATTGCATCTTAAGACACTGCATCCAGCAAGTTCTCAGCTTTTTGACCAAAATTCCCTTCATTTCCTCAAGGAGAAATACTTTCCCAGCCATGTCAGTGCCTCTAAAAACTGATCCCTGCTTCTGCCTTAGGAAGAACAACAGCTGTTTCCTGCCCTTTTAGTCATGAAAAAGAGATAAAGAAAAGTGGCCCCAGCAGCCATAGCAGCTGTCGCTATCAGGGCAAGAACCTGGAGAATTAAAAAATGGGATAAATACTGTTGGCAGTGCAGTAAAGATGTAGAGAATTAATAATGCACCAGGCAGCTTTCTCTAGATCTTAACAGCTTTCCATCAAAAGAAACTGAGAAAAAATTTAACCAAGTATTTAAATTGACAAACCAGTATGTCTAGCTATGGAATCTTTGCTCTGTTTGATAAGATTTGATTGCATTATACAGCAGAGGCCCACTTGACAAAGAGTTAAACTGTAAGTCACTGGACATTTATGAAAGGATTTCAGTCCCTTTGTGGTGAGTCTTTAAAAGAGTGGTGACAGAGTGTCAAACCTGGCTTTCATAATGCCCTGGTGAAAGCTGTGTAGGGGGAAATTATAAAATATTTTTACTCAGCCTCTGTTTAACCCTGCTGCTTTCAATACTGAGACAAGATGCCAGAACACCTTTCACAACTTCAGATCAAAGAAAGCATCTTGATTTTACATCCTGGCGAATATAAATTAAAATACTTCACTAATTCTGATAACATGAATTTCCAAAGTATATTGTGTTATTAATACTATTACTTTATTCCCAGTAATCACCCAATAAATTTAGATTTTGTAAAGAAATCACTGCACTGGTATTCTTGATTGTTCATCATTTTGTACTACTTAAAAATATTTAAATGTTTATCACATCTACATTCATGATACACTGAAGGATTATCCAGAAAAAATGATGGTAAACCTATAAATGTCTAAAACTATAACTCTTTTTTTTTGAAAATTCATATTTACTTTATTAACTTATGAAGATTGGTCTGCAAATCTTTTTAATATGTAAATTTGTAGTTTTGTTGTTGAGCACATGAGAGACAAAAGTAGACCTTTATTTAAGTACAACTGAGTGAATGTGTTGTTCTTAGTTTACTGAGAGTAAGGACAAATTTAAACTATAATAAATTTCACAGAAAAAGAAAAGGACGTGCCACTATAAAATTCAAATACTTCTACCCAAAAGATAGACATTTGAAAACAATCAATTTTAAAATGACACTTTACTCTTTTAAAATTGTTTTAAATTTTATTTTCTTTTTGGATATTATAATTACATTGCTTCCTTTTCCAATTTCCCTGTCTACTTCCTAACAATATAACTCTTTACTTTCTTTCTAATTCACAGCAATTTAAAATTAATTGTACACACACACACAAATGCACTCACATACACATGCACCTAAATACATAAGTACATACTGCTGCTCACTCTGTGGCATGTTACATGCATGTATATTTTCACGGCTGACCATTTTGGGTAAGATAAAAATGGTTGTTCCCTTTTTTGGGAAAAATTATTTCTCCCCCTCCAGCATTCCTAGGCTTCCTGTAGTTTTTTGTCTTGAGAGTTAGGGCTGCCTATGCTTTCTCCTATTCACGTTGGCATGTCTATTGTCTTGCTCAGCTTATGCTTTGCAGTCATATTGGTGAGACTTTCTGGGTTTATCTTCTAACATTATTCTAATAGCAAACTTCTTGTTCTTGCTTTTATGATCTGTCTCTTCTTCCTCAATGATCTTTGGATCAAAAGTATGAAAATTGTAGTGTACTCTTCTAGTGGGACTAGTCTGCAAAACTCTGCATTTTGATTTGTGTGTGTGTGTGTGTGTGTGTATGTGTGTGTGTGTGTGTGTGTGTGTGATGTTTTCTACAATGGTCTCTGTATGTTGCAAGAAAAATGTCTTTGGTGAAGAGTGTAATATACATTTGGTTCTCACTTATGTAGTCTTTATACATTTGGGTAGAAGGACAAATATTTAGAAAGAAGTTAGGGTTTCTTCTGAACTATTAAAACAGTACTTGTATATTCTCCTCTAAGATCCATGACTTCACTATCCCTGTGGAGTTGGTAAATATCCAGTATCAAGTATTTTTTTGCATATTGAACAGGTCTTAAATTCATTTAGAGATCTATTGGTAACTGCCAAAGTATGCATAACACAAGTGCATGTTTAGGGTTATGATGCCATGATGGCATTGATACACTTCTACTTTAAGGCTTTAATTCCTTAAGTGTTTGATTTTGTGAACGAGCTTCTAATTCATTTTTGACACTATAATTTTTTCTATTTTAAGTCATTTAGTAAAGTAAACGCGAGCATCCAAATGAGTCTGCAGCATCATAACTTTACACACATAAGGAAAATATTTTTTGGCACAGATGAAAAAACTACTTAAAAGCAAAATATATGGTACATTTAGTGTGAATAAAAACTTCAAAAAATTCTGATTAACCTAGGCTTCCATTTAAATAATAAAAAATAATCTATTCCAGTCTTTAGTGGAAATATGAGATAAACGATAGCAGCATTTAAGATATATATCTTCTATTATATTATTCATGTTTTAAAACTTGTTAAAATAGAATGAATTTATAATATCACTTATGTGCTCACTTGGCACTACATATACAAAAGCTGGAATGATACAGAGAAGATTAGCATTGCTCTATATCAAGGTGACACACAAATTCATGAAGCATTCTATGTTTTTATATAAAAAGGTGTTCAACAGGAAATGCACTTGCAAAAGCAGAAAAGAACAAACAAAATGTGAAGACCTATGATCCTTCTCCTGACTGTACACTTCTAATTTCTTCTTAAAACAGTCAAAGTAGAAGAGGTAGATAAAGAAGATGAAATTACTGAAAAGAAAGAAAGTCAAGATTAAAATGAAAGCTGAAGTAGACCAGGAAGAGGGGGCTGCAAAGGAGGAAGAACAGGTAAGACATGGAGTCATCTGTACAGAAGAAACTGGAGGATGAAAAGAAATGCATTAAGAACAAAACTGCTTTTTAGAGAAGAGCCGTGCAACATTTCAGCAAGTCCTAATCCAGAGAAAAGGAAACAACAAAACAAACACATTGAGGACTAATGGAAGGCAACTATAATTCTGCCATTTGTAAACATCATGCTTAAAATTCTGTTGGGAGCATATCAAATGCTCTGAAGAATAATCAAGGAATTATTTTAAATCTAATGGCAATTAGCTACAGGATTTAAATCCTTTGTCTCTTAGCATCAACTCTTAACCTTAGAGTTTTTGATATACACACAAAAATATTTTCTATTATTAAAAAATTATTACTGTCTCCCAGAATGTAACTCTTGATGACTCTTATTATTGTGCCAAGGCAATAGATAGCTTTCAGATGCTCTTATGGGGGGACTGGGGGGTAACTTATGAACCACTGGATAGTGGTGGGTAACAGAGGCCAAGGCTAACCGTCACCAAAGCATTGCACAAAGATGAGGAACATGCCAAGTTTTTTCAAAAAGCCATGATCCGGAATAGTGCCAGCTTGAGGGCTTCTTATTTTAAATTGAAATAATATATCTGACCTAGTTTAAAGTACAGAACTTACATTCAAGTAGGCTAAAAGCAATCTTGTCACCTCGCTCAGTAACACAACTGAGCAGGAACTCCTGGGTTACGGCTCATTATCTGAAGGCATCCTTCCAGGCAGGGGCCCAGTCAGGGCTGTGGTCATTATTTTTCAAGGATAAGAGCTTTTTTTCTGGTTATTTTTTAAAACCCATATCTGATTATAGCACTCCTGGCACCTGTTCACTTCCTCTTCCTGCACAAGGCCATTGTTGAGCTTCAAGACTAATGGGACAGAGGTGTTTTTTCTTCCTAAAAAACTTTAAGTTTAGGGATAGCTTTTGCCTAAGTTACTTTAAAAATTCGCAAAATAAATTTCATTTGGTATTATTTGCTACATGAAATATTTCACAGTATTAGCACAATGAGGTCAGGCATAAGAATATTTTCTAAGGATTTATAAGTCATTACAAAGATTTCCTTTAAATATTCTAATTTTATAATGTGAGTTATAAGGGTCCTATTTTATTTACAGTGTCTTCAATAATTAAAAGACATAATCAACTTCTATAGACTTACACTGTTATACGAATGTGTATACACATGTGTGCCTGTATCCATTTTTCACTTTAAATAAGTTTATTTTATTTTGTGTTTCTTTTTAACTCATGAGCTTCAATCCAGTACCTAAAAACAGCAAAATTCCATGAATTATATTTTCTTACAATTTTGGATAGCCATCTAAACGATGATTTTAATTCTCTTCAATTCATATTACTCAAATTAACCTATTTACAAGTTGCAACTGTATTTTTCAGATTCAGTGAATCTTTTGCCAGGGGCTGAAATCTCAGCTTTTGATGACTATCTACTTTTTCATGCTAGAAAGCAGCTGAATCTTCTTCTCCTTAGCTTCACTCCAATGCTTTCCCCATCACACTGCCAACAGCCTCCCATTATCACCCACTTTCCTAAATGCTTTCATTTCATTTCTCCCAAGTGCTCTTTACAGGAATTATAGAACAAACCAATTTACTCTCTGGTGCTTGACATTATATTTTACAGATTAGTTTCTCCTTTACATAAAATGTAAATTGATTAAATACAATATTTAGAAAAGGTTAAGTTTGTATTGGAAAAATTAGCTACCCAAATTATTATATAGAGAGGTCATACACAGGTCCCTACATACATACCTACATATTAATTGTCATTTGTCCATATAAATATCTAGATAAGTAGATAAAGACATTTTTCAGCTTTTGCATGAAAGCAAAATTATCTGTTTTTAGACATCTAATTATTTTGTGCAAACCAAAATGGTGTGTGTGTGTGTGTGTGTGTGTGTGTGTGTGTGTGTGTGTGTGTGTGAGTGAGTGAGTTTTGTTTCTGGTAGCATTATTTAAATCAAATTTAAAATATTTTCTTATACAACTAGGAAGATTATCCTCAATCATAATTTTATTGGAAGGTAAATGATAAACATGAAGGCACTCATATTAATGTTTTATCTTTTTAATTTGGCAAAATTCCTGGTGCATAGATGAGAGCTGATGTATATTTGATGAAGAACTGACCCATCTTCATTTTCAAGGACAGTACATTTGTCATCAGTATAAAATTCTCCTCACATAGTTTAGTCACAATTGTATTATAGTTTAAGCCTGCTTTCCCATGAAGGTTAGTAAAACTCCTTATGTGTTTGGTCTCTGATTTATATTGTGTGCATGTGTTTGTGTATGTGCACAGGCACAAGTTTGCATGCTATATGATGGCATTTCATAGCATGATTAACCTGACCTACAATGGAATCATGTTATTTTAAAGTTTTCCAATGTTTGGGGAACTTTATCTCCATTATTCCTCCCTATGATGATGGTTAATCTATCAATTTTATGGAATTTAGAATTATATGGAAAAAATACCCTAAGGTTATCTCTGACATAGTTTCTAAAAAAAACAATTGAGAAAAGAATACCCACTTTGACTGTGGACAGTAGCATACTATGGTCTGGGGTTCAGGACAGAATATGCTTCCTGAATGCAGCAACAATGCAATCAGCTGCCTTGGGCTCCTGACCCCGTAATTTCCCCACCATTTACCTTCAAACTGAGAATCAAAATAAACCCTTCCTTAAGTTGTTTTTCTCAGATATTTTGTCCCAGCCAGGAGGCAAGGAGTCAGTGCATTTATAATGTAACATATTTTACTTTATGCATTTACATTTCTTATTGAATGGTTTAACTGTATCTGTATATTTTATATTAGGAATGCAAATTCAAACACTTTGGTGGTTTTCATATTTTGTCAATGGTAATGCACAACAGTTCCTCTCCTCTTTTGGAACTCTGATTCTCTAGACTTATCAGGAATGATGACACTGCTATACATTTAGTTGGTCTGCTCTGAAATCTACTATGTCTGATTCTTTATCTCAACACAAATTCAGTCAGCAAGTTCTCTTGATCCATAGACTATGTTTTTAACTAATCTGGTTTGCTATGTCTTCACTGTTTTTTATAAAATTTAGGTCACTTCTTAGCCTTTTAATGTCTCTAATCTATTCTGTGTCTAAATGTAATTGCATTGCACTGTTCATAGTTTATCAGTGATTTTCCACTTATCTCAATATTAAGGTTAATCTTATTTGCTGGGTTTTAAATTTATTTTGGGTTGTTCTTGGATCTTATTTTTTGCATGCTCTTTACCAAGTTATTTAAGGTACTCAATAGCTTCATAAGTCCTCAGCTCTATTTTATTAAGGATAAAAGCCATTCAGCTCTATCTAAAACATTCTTCACTTTATATGGCTGACTCTTTATCTCCTCCCAGCTCTAACCTTGATGCGATTTAGTTGTTTGTGCACACATTTTTCTTCTATTTTCAGGCCAATGACCAGACCACCTTTCTCCCTACTGAACTTTACTAACTTAATAGGTTCTATTATTTTCATTTCCTCTGTACATCATGTGTTTCAGGATATCAGGACTGATGTCTATCAGTCTCAAAATTATTGTCATAAAAAGCTTCAGTATAAATTGCTGAACTGAATTTACAATAAACTATGAAATATCTGAGGTACACTAATTATCATAAGAATTTAATATGTGTACCATATGGTATAATGACCTATAAAACTGAGAATGCATTTCTCATAAAGATTAAAAATTTGTTATTTTTTTCATTATTATTAATAAAGACATATTTTTTATCCATGTATCCCATTGTTCAAACTCCCTTTCCCCTCCCATCCCTCCTACACTGAAAGTTTGTTATTTTTGGTGATGAAAACAAACTCAATTCATTTTTGTGAAAACCCTCATAGGTTTATAGCATTTTTGTGAGATAATGCAGTTCTATTGTAGAGGATCCAGATATGGTATTGTCATAGCTGGGTGGAAGTGTATAGAAAAATGCAAATAGATGCAAGCCTGTCACCCTGCACAAAACTCAAATCCAAGTGGATCAAAGACCTCAGCATAAACCCAGCCACTTTGAATTTGATAGAAAAGAAAGTGGGAAATACACTTCTATGAATTGGCACAGGAGACCACTTCCTAAATATAAAACCAGTGGCACAGGCACTAAGACCAACAATCAATAAGTTGGATCTCCTGAAGCTAAGAAGCTTCTGTAAAGTCAAGGACATTGTCAATAGGACAAAATGACAGCCTACAGAATGGGAAAAGATTTTCACCAACCCTACAAGTGATAGAAGACTGATCTCTAAGATATATAAAGAGCTCAAGAATCTAGAGCCCAAATCCTTGAATAATCCAATCAAAAATGGGGTACAGATCTAAAAAGGGAATTTTCAACAGAGGAATTACGAATGGCTGAAAGGCACCTCAAAAAGTGCTCATCATCTTTAGCCATCAGAGAAATGCAAATCAAAACAACTTTGAGATACCACCTAACACCTGTTAGATTGGCTAAGATAAAAGGCACAGATGACAGCCTATGTTGGAGAGGATGTGGATCAAGGGGAACACTCCTCCATTGTTGGTGGGAGTGTAAGCATGTTCAGCCACTTTGGAATGCAATATGGCGGTTTGTCAGAAAATTGAGAATCAATCTCCCCAAGGATCCAGCAATACCACTTCTGGGTGTATACCCTAAAGATGCACAGTCATACTCCAAAGGTATTAGCTCAACTATGTTCATAGCAGCATTATTTGTAATAGCAAGAACCTGGAAACAACCTAGATGTCCCTCACCTGAAAAATGGATTAACAGACTGTGGTACATCTACACAATGGAATATTACTCAGCAGTAAGAAAAAATGATATCCTAAAATTTGCAGGCAAATGGATGGATTTGAAGAATATCCTCCTGAGCGAGGTGTCACAAACCCAAAAAGATAAGCAGGGGATGTACTCACTCATTAGTGGTCTCTAAACAAACTAACAAGAAAAAAGCCAAGCATGCCCAAGCTGCAAACCACAACCACTGAACAGCTTGGGATCAGAAACACCCTGGACTGAATCTTCGGATCCCATTACACCTATAGGAACACCTGATTCACTCTTGAGGGAGGGGGGACAAGACTGGATTTGCCAGGAGGGGAGACTGAACTAAGCTTTATTGGATCAGTGGGACCATGGGACTGTCTGCAGCCTGCCCATGGAGGGGATGGGGAGTTCTGGGGAAAGAAAGGGTGACCTGATGTGGAGGGAGGGGGAAGGGACCTTGAATGGGGATTTACAGGGATAGGAAAAAAAAATCCAGAGGGAAAGCTGAACACAAAGTAAATATATGTGTAGCAAATTATTTGCATTATCACCCTTGTTAAGTCATGCTTGTGATTTTTTATCTTCTTTATAGTTATTGTTAACTTATCAGCATTTTAAATTCAATTTACTGTTTTTCTTGATAAATACAAAATTAAAAAAAAGAAAAGCAGAAAGTGAGAAAAAAGAAAGATAATCTCTAATATTGGCTAATGAGAAAAATCATGCTCCCTGGAAAGTGGGTTGTATCCTAGGACTTAAATAATAAGCAGTTACTATAGGAAAAAAGGCAAAAGAGAACAGGATACAAGATAAAATTTTTAGATATTCATAATTCTTAATTGTTTTAACATTTTAATATTTTAACTAATTAATTAAACCACCTTCTTTTCTTTCTTCATCTACTGTCATGACCCTCTTTTTGCTTACCTCTTCCCTTAGTCCCCCAATCCCTAAAATTGGTAGCCTTTTATATTGACTAGAATTATTGCATATATGTGCAAACATATGTAAACATAAATATTGTATATTTGCATATGAGGAAGAATCTTTGCTTTCCAAAACATTTGGTAGCATTTCTCCTTGGCAAATTCTAAATTTGATCCATCTTAAATGGAATTCTGGAAAAAGTTCTAACTGGGCTTACTTATAGAAAGGGAAAGTGATATTAATGCTGCTGTGCACAGTAGGCAGCGTGGCACTAGACAGAGTTCTCAGAGGCAACACACAGGTTTGGAAAGAGGAATTCTCTGCACAGTATATCTGTGCCTTAATTAGATTCCTTACTGGAAGCTAAATACGAAAATCTACAATAGAGGCAGGTGTGCCCTTTCTGTTTATAAGAACTTGGCTAAGAAAATTAAAGAGCAGAAAAAAATAATAGCTAGAGAAAATGACAGATTAATTACTAAGATTTGGTGATTGTTTGTGTTAAGCCTCCAGCTAGGATTCACAGCCAAGGAAGTTAGGCTACATTGGTCAGACTTGCCCCAGTCAGTCACTGTTTTCCTATATCATTTTGGAGACTTTTGTTGAATCTACATAATATTATTCTTTACTTCACAGTTTTAAAATATGTTCCTTGTTTTAAATTTAAGTTTCATATCATGTATCATTTGATAAGAAAGAGAACATCATATTATCCTGTAAAATAGCATATTTCAACAGAAATCCTGAGTCATATAGGATTGACATCTCCTGAAACGTCATGTAAATCAAAATTGCCCTCTTTCTTGCAAGATAGAAAAAAGTTAATAAAACTAATGCATTCTGACCTACACTGGTTAGTTTATGTCAACATTATACAAATCTAGACATCATGGGAAGACAGAACCTCGACTGAGTAACTGATTGCTAAGTCTATGTCTGTGGAAGCATTTTCTTGTTTTCTGAATGATGCAGGAAGCTTCTCCCCAATGTGGGAAGTACCAACCCTGTGCAGGTGTTCCTAGGTTATATAATGAAATAGGCTGAGCAAACTAGAGGGAGAAGACCAATAGGCAGTATTTCTCAGTGGTCTCTGCTTAGGCTCTTGTTTACTTCGGTTTCTGTGTTCAAGTTTGTGAGATAATGATGTAATTATTTTTCACTTGTATTTGTTTAATACAACACTGCTCGGCCAGAAGGAAGGCAAGAAGTAGAGGCAAGGCAATGAGACTAGGTGAATTCTGGGAGAGGAAAGGCAGAGCAGAAGACACAAGGCTGACAAAAATGAAGACAGATGAGAATGCTGAACTGAAGCCAAGTTACTAACCTATGTGGCTAAACATGGACAATAATCATGAGTTAGTTTAAGAGTAAGATTTTGCAAGGAATAAGCCTGAGCCATAGGCCAAAGAGTTTATAATGAAGATAAGCTATTGTGTGATTATTTGAGACTAAGTGGCTGTGAAACCAGTCAGGCAGGACAGGAAGTTCTGACTACACAGGTTCCTGTGATGAGCTGCTGTCCTGACTTGTTTTGATGATGAACTGCTATCTGTATTTTCCTCTGCCATGTGTTGTGTAATACTTTGTCTTCTGACAAACATTTCCAGGAGATCAGAGGGTGGACCTAGCAAGCCTGGTGGTGGTGATGGACCCATTTAATCCCAGCATTTGGGTGGTAGAAATAGGACTATAAGGGGGGTGGATACGGGATCTTAGCCCCATTTGGTCAGAGAATTGGAGAACAAAGAAGTCACTAGTGGCTGCTCCTTTGATGCTTAGATATTTCAGCCTATACCCCAATATCTGACTCCTGGTTTTTATTGGTAAGACTAAATAGATTTATACTTCATCTAAGTTGCTTTTGGTTATGGTGCTTATTGTTACAATCTAAAGTAAAGTAAAATGAGACCAATGGGAGATTTCTCTGTCAACTGTAAAAGGGAGAGCAACAGAAAGAAGGACAATCAATAAAGAGGTGACAAATGACAACTGAGGGTGATATTATCAAAACAATAGCTATACTCAATTTAGGAGCAATCCTTACTGAACCAGGAGCAATGAAATCTGGTGAGACACAGTAAGAAAACATACCAGAGCCTAGAATTCCAGCTATCTGATTTTTTTCTTTCTTCAGACTTGGTTCTTTGAATCTATGTGAACATTCTCAAGTGCAGGAATTGCACCAATACCAACTCATACTCACCCTCACTGCCTGTTACCTACATCTAAAATCAGGTATGCTTCTACAATATCTTCAAATACACTGTGTGTAAATTTCTGCTGTTTTTCATCCAAAGTTCTCTGTTTCCATCTGCTTGCTAATATCTCAGCAAAATATGAGTTCTTAACAAGAAAATATGCTGAATTACATTCTATATAAGGGCAATAGACAGCATAATGGATAAGTGCGTAAACCACACTTCATAGTCTCTGGTGACACACTTTGGATGGAGGAGGCTCATCTAAAATATATTATTGCAAAAGGTGGTGGCTGAGTTATACCTAAGCTAACATCATTGGAAAAGCTACAGCTTCTGAGCCAAGCACTCATGGTGACATGGGGAGAGGTTCTGAGCATAAAAAATCAACAGAATAAAATATTTTTCTCATTTTGATTTCAAAGTTTATGTTCCCTCGTTATTTAACCCAGAGCTTCAGGAAACTTCCTGGGATCAGCATATTTCTTCTAATTTATGTTTCCAAGTTTTACTTGGCTCTGTCCCTCTCGACTTGCTGCTCTAAAATGCCCCACAGACTGATAGAACACTGCACAACACATAAATCAGTGACATTTTGTCTCTCAGCATGAGTGCTGGGAACAGTTCAATCTTTGAAGAACCTCAAAGTGCACTGTTGAGATCAATGGATCTTAAGTCCAAAGAAAAGAATGGTGTTTTACGTATGATAGTTGGTTGCCAAAAGTTTTTTTCAGGATATCCAGAAATAGGTAGCAATCAAATCAAATTATTCTCAGTATAAATTTTGTGTGTGTGTGTGTGTGTGTGTGTGTGTGTGTGTGTGTGTGGAGAGAGAGAATGTTTATTTTTCTTTGAAGGTAACCTAGCAATAAAAATTTAGGAACTGAAACAAAGATCTAATTATCTCAAGAAATACTCGTTACATGTGTAAAGAAGTCAGAAGCCATTTTTTTTTCATGTGCTCTCATTGCTATTTGCTTTTTAAGATGAGATCTCATTATGTAGCCAACTCTAGCTTTCAACTTCAGCCATTTGCTTATGCTTCCCAAATTTGGGATTATAGAGGTGTGTTGTACATTTGATAGAGAAAGATCAACATTCAAATATAAAAAGTTTTGTTTCACTCAAGATAATACTACAACATGCCATAAATTGAGTGGTTTTTAGACAATATTAATAGCTTTCTCTAATTTTGACAGCTCATCACTCCAACATGAAGGCATGGCAGATGCAGAGCTAGATAAGGCTTTTTTTTTTTTTTTTTTTTTTTTTTTTTTTTTTTTTTTTTTGTAAATTCACACAGTGAAGGGGAGGAGAAAACCTTGGAGGCTCTTAACATGACAGTATGAATTCAATTCATAAAGGTAGATTCTTATGACCCAGTCACCTCTCCTGTCACATCCCCCAACCACCAAATATCATTTTGGCTATTATGTTCAGAAAACAATTTTCAGAGAAAGGCACATGAAATCATTCATTCTAAAACAAAATAAGTGATCATATCATAAAGTATAAAATCATTTCTAACATAATAAATTATTAATAGATTATTTTATTGGTTACTGTTGTCATTGTTATGACCAAATACCTCACAAGAAGCAACTTAAGTGATGAAGGATTTATTTGCTCACAATTTGAAAGGCTACAGTTTACCTCGGTAGAGAGAACATGATAACAGGATTGTGATACATCTGTTTAGAGTGGACACACACCCAGGACAAAGGAAACAGGAAGCGGTGGAGGCTATAGAACACCAAATTCTTCCTCCTCTTCATCCTTTTGGAAAACAGTGTTGTAGTTACCAACAAGAATGTTGAACCAATCTTCAAACTCACCCTCACCTTCAAGATTTTAAAGTGCCAGTAATATTGGTTCCTGTTCAAAAGAATTGAGTAGGCTGCTGCCACCCAAGAATAAGCCTATGGTTTTGTTTGGTTTGGTTTGATTTGGTTGTTTTGCATGTCTGTTTGCTTCTTTGACAAGCTGCAGAACAATACAGGACTTTGTATGCACTACCTGTATCCAGCTGTCCATTGCTTAGTAATTTTAAACAAAGATTTGTCTACATGTATTATTATACTTCACATTTTGTCTCCCACAAACAATTACCATTAACTGAAAATCAATAATTTCTGTGCTTTTCCTTCATTTCTTTTTTTTGCCAGCTCCTATTTTTTTTTCTCCAAGACGCCTGTCCTGGGTCTTCTCACACTCTACCCAGGAATGAAGTTTTCCTGTGCCCAGAAGCTTCTTGTTCTCAAATAAACACACAAAGACTTATATTAATAAAACTATTTGTCTATGGCTCAGGCTGTTATTAGTTAATTCATACATTTTAAATTAATCCATTACTATTGATCTATGTATTGTCACATGGCCAGTGGTTACTAGTACAGTCACATCTTGTTTCTTGGGCAGCTGGGCTGTGTCTCTCCAACTCTGCCTTCTTCCTTGTATCTTTAATCTGCCTTACTCTGTCCTGCTTTGGCATAGGCCATATTGGCTCCTATATTAACTAATGGTTTCAACATATATTCATAACATATATAAAGACCATTCCACAGAAAAGAACTACCCCAATGTGTTTTGTGATCCAATAATATTCTTTGCCACCTTCCTTCTCAGTATTATTTGGCTTTGGTGCATTTATATATCTCCTCAATTTAACTAGAGGACCCTTATAAACAGAAACTATTCAATGTAGTTTATTATTTATCATTGCATAAATGTACACCTAATATGTAGTACTTTTGTTATAATATGTTTCTGACCCGGACTCCTGTGCCTGGACCAGAGGTTTGACGGGCAGTCCAACAGTCCCACAGATCCACAGTCACACAGAAACACACAGATACCTCCATTAATTTTCTGCTGATTGACATAAGGCCTAGGCATATAACTTGCTACCTCCTTCATCTGAACTCAATCCATCTTGCTCAGTCACGCAGCTTGGTATCTTTTCTCAACATTTCCTTTGAGTCTCCTGGCAGCCCTGGTGACTCTATGACATCTGTCTGGCATGTCTGTGCTGCTCTGAATTTTTCCCAGTCCGGTAGCTCCACCCATCCTTTCTATCTTTCCCCGTTAGCCAATCAGCTTTTTATTAAACCCATAGGCAGAAAAATTATTTAAAATATAAATCATGATGCCACTACATACTTTCTTAGTTCAAATTTAATGAATCTTGTACTTACCCACAGAAATCAGTCACATTAGAAGTATTAAGTGCATTATGCCATGCAATATACTCAAAATAAATGAGCAACAACAGAATCTTACTTTGAACTAACAAGGCAGAACCTGAAATCTGTTTCTATTTTTAAATTGTCACATATCAAAAGTTTAATGTAAGGTTCATTATAGGTTCAGATATAACCTTGATTTTGAAGGAATATTTTCAAACATCAATAGGATATTTGGCATGTTTGGTTTTTTTTGTTTTTTGTTTTTTTTTTTTTGTCTTGTTAAGTAAAAAGTCTTAAATACTACAGCCTTATGAAGTGGCGAATAATTTTTTAGTCTAACATTTGATGGTCCTTTAATAAAAATCTCATTTTAACACAAAAACATTCTAAGATACAATTTGATAGAAAAACTACATTAACATAAAATATACAACTAAATAAGAATTTTCATGTTTTAATAAAAACATATGTTTTCCAATAATATTACTGTAGATTATATTCAGAGACCAATCTAAAATAGTTTCTGATTTTGTGTAGAATATCTAATGTATAATAAAGTCTTTAAAAATGTTTGCTTATTTAGTAACATTTAATACAAATTATGTGATTCTTTCTTTGCAAGCCTGTCTACTTAATACCCTTGTTCTGAAGGGAATTTCATTAGCATGTACTCTGGTTTTGTACTTAAAGTCCTATTGCCCCAGACAAGTATGGATTTAATTGATGGAATGCCTGTGACATAGCTGTGACTATGATTCAGGTGTGAAGCCTATTTCTGTAAGCAGATTAAACCCAGTGCAGTGACAAAGTGCTCTTTTCCAAATCTTTTTGATAGATTTAATACTGAATATTAATTATTGTTCTCCTATCTTCTACTCTGGGATTGTTTTCCAAAGCATTCATTTGAAGGTGATTGATGTTCAGATAAATCTTCCCATTTCATATACAGAAGGAAGATTAACATGTGCTAGTAAGAACACCAGGTTAAAAGATTTTATATTAGCTTCAATATTAACACAATATTGGCACATGCTTTTGGAGATTCAAAAAGGAACAACCTGGTAAATATATAAAGCTGATAGTCAACAGAAACTGATTTTGTGCATCCTATTTAGTGTATCTTCTTTTTGTAATATTAAAAAAAAAAAACAAATGTGGTTTTTAGTTACCAGATAACTGAGTTAGAAGAACAATTATTTGAACATATTTATATTCACTCTGAAATAATTTAGAGGGGAAATTTCCATGTTCTTAAGAGTCTGTTTCGTGCTGTCTGCAGAGTAAGTCCCAGCGAACTCTGTAGCAGGGGCAGATAAAGTCTGTCTGTCACCATACCCACAGCTGCTGCTGAGGGAATTTACACGGCTACCCACCTCGACCTCTAACTGAGTGAACAGATAACTTCTGGGGTCTCTGAAGGACAGACTCAGACCCTGACCAGAGAGATGATAGGAGGTACTCAAGCCCGAGTGCCACAACTGACCAGGAGCCATCTAATCTTGAACCACTGAAGCCATGGGCAAACGTCAGTGCAAAAAATTACATAATAATACAAAGAACAACATGGTAACTTCAGAAGAGAGTGGTGATCTTACAAATACAAGACCTGAACTGAGCAATGAAGAGGAAACAGAAGGAAGCAACACCAAAAATTCTTTTTTGATGATCATCGAAGCTCTCAAAGAAGATATGAAAAAAAGCCTTAAAGAAATAGAAGAAAATACAAACAAAAAATTGGAAGAGATGAACATATCTATGAAAGAAACATGCCAGGAACTAAAAGCTGAAATGGAAGCAATAAAAAAGGCACAAAATGAGGCAAAGATGGAAATAGACAATTTGAAGAAAAAAGTTGGAACCACAGATACAAGCATAACATACAGAGTTCAAGAGATGGAAGATAGAATCTCTGAAGTGGAAGACTCAGTAACTCAAATAGATATATCAGTCAAAGAAAATAGTAAAACTAAAAAAGCCATAACTCAAAATGTTCAGAAAATCAGGGAACCAAGAACAAATCTAATTTGAGAATAATAGGAATAGAAGAAGGAGAAGAATACCAGTTCAAAGGCACAGATAATTTTTTCAATACAATCATAGACCAAAACTTCCCTAACCTGAAGAAGGAAATGCCTATAAAGATATAAGAAGCTTACAGAACACCAAATAGATATGATCCCAAAAAAAAGTCAGCGCGCCACATTATAATCAAGCCACAAAACATACAGAACAAAGAAAAAATTTTAAAAGCTGCAAAAGGAAAGGGCCAACTAACATATAAAGGCAGACCGATCAGGATAACACCTGACTATTCAATGAAAACTAGAAGGGCTTGGTCAGAAGTTATACAGACTCTAAAACAGCATGGCTGCCAAACTAGAATACTATACCCTGCAAAATTATCAATCACCATAGATGGAGTAAACAAGGTATTTCAGGACAAAGTCAGACTGAAAAAATATCTATCTACCAATCCAGCACTATAGAGAGTACTAGAGGGGAAAACTCCAACCTAAGGACCCCAGATACACCCACAAAATCACAAACAATCAATAATTCCAAAGAAGAATAGCCTAGAGAAAGGAAATACAAACAAGTTACAACCAAAAATGGCAGGAAATATGAATCAATGGTCACTAACTTCCCTTAATTTCAATGGTCTCAACTCTCCTATAAAATGTCACACACTAACAAGATGTATACAACAACAGAAGCCATTTTTCTGTTGCCAACAAGAAACACATCTCAACTAAAGACAGACACAGGCTTAGAATAAAGGGTTGGGAAAAGATTTTCCAGTCAAACGGTCCTAAGAAACAAGCAAGGGTTGCAATCCTAATATCTAACAAAGTAGACTTTAAGCTAAAAGCAATTAAAAGGGACCAAGATGGTCACTACTTATTCATCACAGGAAAAATTGGTCAAGAGGAGATTTCAATCTTAAATATTTATGCTCCTAATATAAGGGCACCTACTTATGTAAAAGAAACACTGCTAAGGCTCGAATCCCACATCAATTCTTACACACTAATAGTGGGAGACTTCAATACCCCACTTTCAACCCTGGATAGATCAACCAGACAGAGTCTCAACAGAGAAATAAGGAGTCGAAAAGAGGTTATGATGCAAATGGATTTAATAGATATCTACAGAAGCTTCCACCCAAACTCAAAGGAATATACATATTTCTCAGCTCCTCATAGAACTTTCTCCAAAACTGACCACATAATTGGTCATAAAGCAAATATCAACAGATACAAAAAATTGGAAATAATCCCTTGTAACATATCAGACCACCAGGGCCTAAAGTTAGAGGTCAACAACATCAAAACCCAAAGAAAGCCTACCAACTCATGGAAACTAAACATCACTCAGCTGAACCATCTCTGGGTCAAGGAAGAAATTAAGAAAGAAATCAAAGTCTTCCTAGAATTCAATGAAAATGAATCTACAATGTATCCAAATTTGTGGGACGCAATGAAAGCAGTCTTAAGAGAAAATTCATAGCGCTACATGCCTATATGAAAAACCTTGAGAAATCCCACACTAGAGACCTAACAGCGCAGCTGAAAGCCTTAGAAAAATTAAAAGCAAACTCACCTAGAAGGAGTAGACAGCAGGAATAATCAAACTTAGAGCTGAAATCAATACAATTGAAACAAAAAGAACAATACAAAGAATCAATGAATCTAAGAGTTGGTTCTTTGAGAAAGTGAACAAGATAGATAAGCCCTTAGTCAAACTAACCAAAAAACAGAGAAAGAGTGTCCAAATCAACAAAATCAGAAATGAAAAGGGGGACATAACAACAGACTCACAGGAATTACAGAGAATTATCACATCATAATTTGAAAATCTATATTCCACAAAAATGGAAAACCTAGAAGAAATGGACAGCTTTCTGGACAGGTATCATCTAATAAAATTAAATGAAGATCATATTAATTACCTAAACAGGCCTATAACCCTTAACGAAATTTAAACTGTCATTAAAAACCTCCCCAAAAATAAAAGCCCTGGTCTAGATGGTTTCAGTGCCGAATTCTACTAGACATTTAAAGAAGAATTACTACCGTTACTCCTCAAACTACTTCACACAGTAGAAACTGAAGGAATATTGCCAAATTCCTTTTATGAGGCTACAATCACCCTAATACCCAAGCCACTCAAAGACACAACAAAGAAGGAGAATTACAGACCAATTTCCTTCATGAATATTGATGCGAAAATTCTCAACAAAATTTTGGCAAACCGTATACAACAATGTATAAAAGATATCATCCACCACGACCAAGTAGGTTTCATCCCAGAAATGCAGGGCTGGTTTAACATATGAAAAACTGTAAATGTTATCCATCATATAAACAAACTAAGGGAACAAAACCACATGATTATATCCTTAGATGCGGAAAAAGCCTTTGACAAAATCCAACACTCCTAAATGATTAAATCCCTGGAGAGATCAGGAATACAGGGACAATACCTAAATATAATGAAGGCGATCTACAAGAAGCCGACAGCCAGTATCAAACTTAAAGGAGAAAAACTCAAAGCAATCCCACTAAAGTCAGGAACTAGACAAGGATGTCCTCTCTCCCCTTATCTATTCAATATAGTTCTCAAAGTTTTAGCTAAAGCAATAAGGGAACAAAAATAGATTAAGGGGATACAAATTGGAATAGAAGAAGTGAAATTGTCTTTATTTGCAGATGATATGATAGTGTACATAAGTGACCCACAAAATTCCTCCAAGGAACTGCTACAGCTGATAAACACCTTCAGCAATGTAGCAGGATATAAGATTAACTCAAAGAAATCTGTAGCCCTTCTATACACTAAAGATAGAAGAGCTGAAAAAGAAATAAGGGAAACATTACCCTTCATAATAGGTGCAAATAGTATTAAATACCTTGGAGTAACTATAACCAAAGAAGTAACACACCTATTTGACAAAAATTTTAAATCACTGAAGAAAGAAATTGAAGAGGATATCAGAAAATGGAAAGCTCTCCCATGTTCCTGGATTGGTAGGAACAACATAGTAAAAATGGCAATTCTACCAAAGGCAATCTACAGATTCAATGCACTGCCTATCAAAATCCCAACACAATATTTTTTGGACCTTGAAAGAACAATACTCAATTTCATTTGGAATAACAAGAAAGCCAGGATTGCCAAAACAATTTTACTCAACAAAAGAACCTCAGGAGGTATCACCATCCCTGACTTCAAG